>PKRV01001370.1:1660703-1704196 GCA_003709505.1 Hyphantria cunea | reverse complement strand
CTTCCGATAGTTATTCGTCATGATAACTTCGTCCATAATCGCACAAACAAAACCTTCGGTTTCTCCGAAGAGATCACCATACCGTAGCCAGGAGGTCGACGCTTTGAAGTCTATATCGGACCCATTAAGAGCCCGATAAAACCGGCCATGGAGTTCTTTGCCCTTCCATACCTTTTTTTCTTTTTTTCCATACCTTTTTTTTTTTCCATACCTTTTTTCCTTCCATACCATTATTATTATTATTATTATTATTATTACTCAGCAACACGGTGCTTAACCTCGTAGAGGCGCTTCAAGATATAAATGTTACAATAATTTTATACAGTATTATGTAATACATCACAAGGCAAACTAATAGGTACTCTTTCATCACGACATGTATTACCAAGCTATCGGTAAGAATGAATTGAGATATATATATAAATCGAGATTATAATTATTAATCGAGATCAGGGCTCGGTTAGTTTAATGAACTTATGCCTTACAAATTTGATGATGAGATGCCATATTTTGTCATTAATATTAAATAATTCTAAACTGATTATATCCAAGACTAATCTAACGTGCTAATATCCTTTGCCTAACAAATTTGATGATGAGATGCCATATTTTATGATTAAGATTAAATAATTGTAAAATGATTATATCCAAGACTAATCTAACGTGCTAATATCTGAAATTATAAATCGAAATTAAACTGTTGTATTGAAAGATTCCTATGGGAGAGGCCTGAGAGATGTCTATGTCCAACAGTGGGACTGCAATAGAACGATGATGATGATTGAGAGATAGATAAAAAGAAGAAATACAGAGATGTTGTATCAATTTACAAGGATTGTGTGTCAGATAATATCAAGCTATAACACTTACACATGCAGTAGTACCATAAGCCATAGCCTTTCATTATATAGATACGTATATACGAACCAATTAGCAACACAGATGTAAAAAACAAACCCATGTCACGATGCAATTAGTAAAGTGAACGAAACATTGTACTTTAATATACAATTTTACAGATTCGTGAGTTTAAATAATACATCGTCAATCAAACAGTAACTGTCCATATATATATATATATATATAGACTGAAATTAATAAAAGCGAATATCCAGTGAACACACATCAATGCACGTAATTGATCTAATGTAGTTTCATCCGAGCCATGAGCAAACACCACACGTCGAGTGCGAGCGTTAATGAACATGGTTTCGAATGTCCACATATCATTTATTAACCACCGCGCGTTTATATATTTTAACGCTGGGGCGCTCTGGAGCTTATATTAAAAAAAACCAATTGCGTTTCTTCATGATCTTGTGAGGTAATTTACCCATAAGTGAGGACAGATTTCTTAGTAAAAATAACATCAATACCTACTTATATTAAAAAATCGAAAGTAACTCTCTTTGTTACGCTTTCACAGCTAAACCGCTACATCGAATTCAATGAAATTTGTCGTGGCATCAACCAATTACTACTCCAAAATACATATGCTTAATGTTTTTTCTAAATATACGTTCCTAGTTCTTACTATTTGTAGTGTTTACAAATCTCCCGCAGACTGCCATTCTTTATAATAACAAACAATGTCTTAGCAGTTAGCCAATTCTAGTTTGCAATAATAACGCAGTCATCATATTTTTATTGAGAGCACAACGCATACTCTTGAAATAAACCAACACACGTTTTGACGCTTGTGTTGTTTATCACTGTTCATACTTGACTTATGATAACATTATGTGAATGAGCTTGATTTGAATGTACATTAAACTGGACAATGATATAACGGACTGCGCTACAGATCGTATTTCGTTTACCAACATCTCATTACACAGACGTTAAAATTAATCATTTGTAAAAGTGGTGACTGCTGCGTCCTAGTTTTATGTGTAAGCGGTAAATCGGTAGGTACAACCTAGGATACCAACACAATAATTTTCTTTTGTACTGCCACAAGTACTTCTACGATAGATAGTACGAACTATTTATTTAAACTAATTAGAAACAAATATTGACTGGAGAAGTTATAAAACGTATTTTCACAGATATTCAACCAGACGTGACGCACACATCGTCAGGAGCTCGTCGCGGAGGTGCTTTGATCGCCGATCGTGTTCAATGCTATGCTCAACCTGAAGATACTGGCACCGGCACTGGGCGATGGAAGGTAATAAACTGATGATATAGGTAATCTATGTATATAAAAGAAAGTCGTGTTAGTTAAACTATTTATAATTAAAGAACGGCTGAACCGATTTAGCTGAAAATCGGTGAGGAGGTGGTGGAGCTTAAAACCAGGAGACGGTTTTTTTTTTACTTTGCGCCCCATTGTTTACCGCGTTTGTTGTTGTACCGCGGAGCTCAGCTAGTAGGTAATGAAGCGTAAGTGTAAAATATTGTAGTACTTGTACTACACAACATACATCCAACTCGTGTGTACCTGTGTACTTACTTAGTGTTAAGGTGTTTCAAAAGCTAAACAATCAAACTTACTTGATTCTTAAATTTTGACAGAGTGTCAATGTATTCCCAAAAACTTTTTCGTTACTCTTCAGGGTTCATATTAGATTATCTGAATTGGAATACCCTTTTTCTAAATATTTAGAATATAACTTTGATGGTTCTAAAACCATTTAATATTGCAAAACTCTGTAGTTGGTTCTCATTACACATCTTTATAATTTCCCATATTTTAGAAGTATTTGTTTATAGCATAACCAATTGATCAATGTCAGTCTTAAATAAATAATTAAATTCCACTGTAACTAGTTTACAAACTAAAAGTTAAAAGTGAAGATTCAAGTTGACTGTCAATGTATGTGTAATATATATGTGTGTGGGTATGTGTGTCAATATTTACTTTGATTTTTACATTTCATTTATTGGGAAAAAACAAACACTTGTTTGATCATAACTAGATACAATGTGTACATAAAATTTATGAACATGTAACCTATAGCATTGTTCACTGATTACCAAAATTATTAGTTGGTCATGTTACTCAGTAATCTTTAAGTTTTAAATAATAACGATAATTAGATAATAAAAACAAATACAGCAATCAATTAAGATCAATTAAATTATTCAATTAATTATTAATTGCGATACGGATGCGAATAAAGGATTCGAGCTGCCTAAGATCAGGATGGTTAGAGCTCCCTGAAGGAGGACTTAATTCGGCAGTGGATGACAATAGGCTTAAGTAAATTTTCAATTAATTTACTATAATTAATTCATTAATCGCAGAAATCTTACTTATCATACTTACATAACATTCCACATGTTTCTGCTTGGTAATGTTTTTTACATACATTAAATATACTCTTTTACAGAAGATGAATATCTTCTGACCAAAAAGGTAACTGCGTGTCATTCATCTGCACTACACTCATAATGAGTTATTGATAGACGACATGTTAAAGGAGCAATAAATAGTTGACGATGTAAAACAGGTGTCATTTTCTTCATTTCATTTATTCTTTATTGTACACATTGAAAATACAAGTATGAACAAAATACAAGGAAGTGTCATGTACAAAAGGCGTGCTTAACTCAACATTGAGTTTTCTGCCAGCAAACCCTGAGTGAACAGAGGATAGTGCAAAATGTAAGGACATAGTTATGCGTATTTAAAAGAAACGAATATAATAACAAATTAAAAAGATAATAATAGTGATTTATAGACATTGATTTTATAACTACAGTTGAATACCTTATGCATATTAGTAAACACATACGATATTCATTCGCAAATACATACATACATACATACACATATACATACATATACATATATACACATACATACATATACATACACACATACATATATACAAATACATATGATAAAATAACGATCCGGTTATTGTAGGGACAGATAATAATCCCTAGTTCGCCTCTTGAACATACTCAGAGAAGGACTGGCGCGTATCGCACGCGGTAAGGCATTCCATAGTCGCACAGCTGCAACACTAAAAGAGTGATTGTAGCAACTCGAAGTATGAGAAGGAGTTCGAAGAATGAGAGAATAGGATGAGCGACAGGGTTGGCTTCTGGGAATAAAGTACTCAAAGCGGTCACGAAGATATGAAGGAGAATTGGGGTTGTAAATAGTGGAATACAGTAAGGAAAGTATGTGTAGATCTCGACGCTGCCGAATAGGTAACCACTTCAGCTGTTTCCGGAACTCCGAAACATGGTCGAACTTTTTCAGACCAAATATGAAGCGGATACAGAGATTTTGTAGCCGTTCTAGCTTATTCCAAAGTTCTTCTGCAGCGTCGAGGAAAGAAACATCGGCATAGTCAATAAGTGGAAGGAGAAGGGACTGAGAAAGTAGGACTTTAGTCGAAAAGGGCAAAAAATTTTGAAGACGTTTGAGGGAGTGATATGTTCCAAAAACTTTTCTGCTCACCTCTGTAATATGTGTGGTCCATGACATGTAGCAGTCCATAAAAATCCCAAGATTTTTAATTTGTGTCAAATATGGTATGATCGCATTGTTATAGGACACTGGAGGTAGTGAACTCAAATCGAGGCTATTATACATGTATCTGCCACCAATAATGATGGCTTGAGATTTTGCTGGATTGACAAGAAGCCCAAAAGATTTTGCCCATGTGTAGATATTTCGGAGATCATTATTGATGGCAGTTACAGCTTCCGTGACCTCGCTGACCTTAAAATGTCGGTAAAGCTGCAAGTCGTCCGCATAAAGATGATACCGAGAAGAAATAACTTTAGTGATAGCATTGATGAAAATGGAGAAGAGTAGAGGAGACAGTACGCCACCCTGGGGTACACCCGCAGTAAGATTACACCAGTTAGAGGTAGACTCTTCCGAGCGAACCAGTTGCGAGCGACCCCGAATGTAAGAATTGAACCAAGCAATTACAGATCTAGAAACATTCAGAGACGATAGAGTGCCTAAGAGGATGTCAAAATCAATAGAATTGAAAGCGCTGCTGAAGTCCAGTAGAACCAGTACTGTTAGCTGTTTGTTTTCCATAGCCAGTCGAATATCATCTGTTATTTTAATTAATGTGGTCACAGTGCTATGGTTAGTACGAAAACCCGACTGGTATGGGCTCAACAGGCCATTAGAGGAGAGAAAATTGTTTCTTCTCAAAAAGTACCGTGAACCTAAATATCACTTCAACGTCAAAATTTTCACGCCATTGCGTGGGACGTAATTGATCCTAAAATATAATTTAACATGTAGCATGCAGTCTATCGCGCGTTGATTAATTACATTAGTAGTCGTGTTTTTCATCATTTTTAATATGCAAAACTCAAAAACGCGTAAAAAGTAATGTAAATTAATTAGGTTAGGTCTCTCACCTTGAATAGTCTTGCAAGTTTCCTGAAATAGATGTTGTGTAATGTTTTGCATGTTAAAATTTTTACGAGACTAACCTTTGGAAGGCTATACTTGTGTAATATTTCACTAAGATCCATCGAAGCCAAGTATTATTCATAAATATCAACATATTTATTCTCTCTGTGTCATTGTATTCCCTATCTTTTATGCCTAGGTTTTATCGAAAAAGTACTAGTTTTATTAAAAATTTATGTAAAAATTAAACATGGAGCACTCTAAACTTTGCTCTTCATATTCCGTTATTAAATTTGTACAAGGTGAGCTTGCATAAACAAGCTTTCGTTTGATGCACACGACGCAGCTAGCGATATATTTAACAAGAAATTTCCTCATTGTAGGCTTTGTGCAGTGAACCGTGCCCACTAGACCTTTTACTTTTTTTCCCGGTCGAGCAAAATGTACAAGTAAAAATATCACTTTTTATTGACGGCAGATACTTTAAGATAATTACTAGCCTTGTTGTAAGGCTTCTCTAATTTAATATAGATTCTATCAATAAATTACTATAAATACAAAGGTGATATTTTTTTTTACGTTCCCGTGTATGACAACCTTTAATGATTCCACAAACAGCGTGTTAAAGTCCACTGAATGACATTGGCCTCTCTTTAGAAAGGAGATATTGACCTATTGTACCACGCTGGCCACACAGGTTCGCATAGGGATTGATTCAAGTTTTTCTACTCTTTGTAGTAATGTTGTCGTGCGTAGTATTTTTCGCTAGTTGTCTCTTACAACATAGATGGGATGATAAGGGGTTTTAAACTTTGTATTCTCGTTCCGACGCCTGTAAGAGAGCAATTTAATGATTAATGAATGAAAGATTTAAGACATGTAATTGTACCGAACGATAAAATTAATTTTATCGTAACTTGAACATAAACAATTTGCCTATTTTTAAGAGAAAATCAATCATATTTATTCTTTGCTTTTATTTAGGTATCAGCGAAAATACAACAGCTATTGAACACTCTGAAAAGGCCGAAGAGGCGTCCCTTGCCAGAATTTTACGAAGATGATGATATAGAATTAGAGTTGGCCGCTAACCCCAAAGATCCTAATGCTCCAAAGCCAGAAGGTGGTACCATGACCCCAGCTGTTGGAGAACAGCTAGTAGTACCTGCGGGACTACCTCGAAATCTTGAAGCAGCACTACAGAGATATGGGACGGCGTCTTTCAAAGCAAATGTAGCTACTGTTTTGGATCCTAACGGGAAACTTAGCAACTCCCTTAATTATGGTATGTTTCAATTAGGTTATTTTAGTTCTAGTTGCAAAAAGAACGAGATTTCTTTAAAGATTATATTTTTGATATTTTTAATTATCTGTGATATTAAATGTTATCGTTATTAATTGTTATCTTTAAACTAGTTCTCGTATAGCCTTTCCGCGATTACAAGGTACAAATGAAAAAAATTGTAAAAATAATTTTATGAGTCACTTCTCTGTTTTGCTCAGAAAATTTGAGTGAAGATCAGCAACAAATGTTATAGAATTGTGTTACGAGAGATGGAACTGTCGGTGCGCAAATCATATTCACACTCATCTCTTTTTAGACCTCAGTGCATCAACATCTACTACGAACATGCAATATTTATTTTACTTTGATAAAATGCATATCCCAGTCTCGACTTGAAAGGCTAGAAAGCTCTTTTATAAAGTACTCTCGTTTTATCCAGGTTTGGCCTACTTCAAATAGATGTATTTTGTTTGTTTTTAATAAATACATTTCAAAACGAAATAGATTTACCTAAATTAAGAATTTATTTGCATGTACCTTAAAGGCGTACATCAAAATTTAAAAATTTTGTAATTAGAACTGTGACTAAGTGATCGAAATTTCAGGTAAAGAAAGAATTTTAGGAATGTTTAGGTTTTAAGTTTAGTAGAGCTTACAGGATTTGGCATTCCCTGCAACAAGTACTTTGAGTAAAAGGTTTGAAAGTACTGATTAATATCGGTTGAGTAAAAGGTGGTGAGCCTAAATTCCTTTAAGCTAGTGCTTACAATCCTATTGACCTACTTTTCTATGAATAATTCTTTTTAACCTCCAGTGTCCACTTGATAGCATTGAGCTTCCTCAATCTTTCATCATAAGCAATATCCCGTTTCCTCTAACGCCTTCTGTTATTCTGTTTTTTTCCTATTTTAATTGTAATAGTTCCAAGTTTATGGGTTTGGACCTAACTATAGTTGATAAGATTTTCTCGTTAAATTGCTATTTATTATCCCGCTAAAGAGGAGTGAAGTTATTTATATGTCTGTAATACGTATTTTTTTTGTTGTTAAGGTAAACTGCTCAGCCGCTCGCTCAAAATCGCTCACGCATTGCTCAACAGGACATTTACATCCAAGACCAGTAGTGGAGGACCTCTGACTGGGGATAGCTCCATTAAGCCGGGTGATCGTGTCGCCCTCGTGTATCCTAATAATGATCCCATAAATTTTATGTGCGCCTTCTATGGTTGTCTCCAAGCTGGGATAGTACCGGTCCCGATAGAGGTACCGTTGACTCGCAGAGATGCTGGATTACAACAAGTTGGATTTCTGCTTGGATCTTGCGGCATACAGTATGCGCTTACATCAGATGCGTGTTTGAAAGGTTTGTATATTTTATGATTATGAGTCAAAACGTAAGATAGTACTCACTATACTTTGCCTATAACATGTAACTATTAAATTTGTAAACGTACGCCCAAAACATCTAAAACGGATATATGTTATTGGTCTTAACAAAAACTTTAAACCACCAATATATTTCTAATGTGCTATCTAAATATCCAATATATTTGTAGTTAGGTTGTTTTAAAAATATACTTTAATAAATGTGTTGAATAGATACACAGTTAAAAGCGAGGAAATAAATTATGATCGTATCATACACACAGTATCAATTATATTATTACACAAAGTACTTTTTACCTCTAAATAAACTGGTTTTTAATTTACTGGAAGTAAGTTTCGTATGATTTAATAAACAGTGTAATCTTACTTTTCAATTATTTTCAGTGAAATATTTGTCAGTTAGGTTTCCACGTTGTGCTTATCTTACAAAAGTGTGTATAAGTAATTAAAAGTAACTTAAAGCGTGTTTTCTGTATTCAAGTTCTTTAAAAACAGATTAAACTTCAATTGATGTCGTTTAAATTAATTCTAAATAAAATCTCTAAAATCTAAATAACTCAATTAAATAGCAAGGTATTTGTTTTTCACAGTGATCGTTTGATAGGACGTTAGGAATTGATTGCTTTTCAAATGGTTTGCAAAGCGTTAAAAAGGCTTCCATTAATGGAATGCTTCGTAAATGGAACAATTGTAGTTGAGGAATTCAGAAAATACTTTTACGGAATAACAAACAAAAGACTCGGTACATTTTTATATCGTTACAGTTTTTCTCATAATTGAAATCGTTTCTACATTTTACAAAACACTTAAACAATTAACAGTTTCTTTTTGCGGTTTACTTGAGTAAAATGTTTCTTTATCGTTACGTAACAGCTAGTTGTTATTGTTTGTCATACTTCAAGTATGACAAGTATTAAAATGAAGTATTGTGTATTACGCATCACGCATCAACAGCAATTAATAGCCCACTAACGGACATAGGCCACTCTTTGAAACATGTGTAAAAAATAATGATAATATACATAGAAAACACCAAAACTGCGAATCAAATATATGCAGATTATACAAGTATTTGGTCCGACTCGTTAATTGAACTCGAGATCTGATGCACAGCAACCACGTACACAACCACCGCGCCAACTACACATTCAATAATAGTTTGTTATTTTTGTTCTAGAAAGATAATATTTTTCATTTATTTATTTGGTAATCTGAAAAAAATAGAAAGTAATTAAACACTGTAAAATTGTTTAAGTAACCGCAAGTTAGAAACAATTAGTGAACAGTTACCGAGTTATGGAACATGATACGACCACTACAACTCAACCGTGAAATAGTTGTCATACGTATGTTGTACTTGGGTACTTTATACTACGCGTTCAACTTTCAATTTTATGTATAAATAGCTACGCCTGCAAACTTCGTACAGCTGTATTTCTCATAAGTAAATATTTTCAAAAATTCTGAATATCTTTTTTTTAATAATTATGCTCTCTTCAGTTTCGTACAAGAGTAAAAAAAACTTTTAAAGTTATCTTTTAATTTTCTTTTGTACAAACCTTGTCCTAACAAAAACAAACAAACAGAAAAAAGGATTATCCAATTAAGTGCAGCCAATCGAAAGTAATGCGCGCACGTACAATTTGGTGATTCATTTTTATTTATATAGTTATGCATATGTATAAGTATGTTTATCAAAAGTCTAGTTACCAAAGTATAGGCTTTTCCCAGTTTGAGGTCAAATGGCCGTGTGTGAGTTTTTAGATATTATGTAGATATTATAATTACTGGCGTACTATTTTAATAAAGATGATTCGCTTAATATTAACCATAGTTAAGCAAACATTTGATAAAAAGGAAAAATAAAATTTAATTTGAAACTGAACTTGTTAAATAAATTGTATCTAATACTCAATTTTTAAAAATAATCAATATTAGTACGACAACAAATTTGAATGATTCTTTTCATCTTCACCTTAATCTAAGTCTTGTTTAAATTATTTTATCTTAAGCATGTATTAAAAAGAAGACAAGCGTATACTATACATAGGATATAACACATTTCTATCAGACACAAAATCTACATTTGTAGTCTGATCGATCACTAAAACTGATCTCCAATATGTTCAATCAAGTGTCAATCTTTCTAAACATCACGTTTATAATATTTTCTTCTTAAATTTTATCGATTTTAGACGAAAATGAACGTACTCCGATAAAACTCCTTTTGGCAATGTTTAAGTACCATGTTAATACGAACTCACTCTGGACTGTATATGTTTATTTTCGTACTCTCGTAGGTCTACCTAAGACTTCGTCAGGTGACGTGGTGTCATTCCGGGGCTGGCCATCTCTACAGTGGGTTTCGACAGAGAAGCTACCCCGGCCTCCAAGAGATTGGATTCCACCGCCACGCCCTGCAGAAGATAGCCCAGCTCATATTGAACACACTTCCGCGGCCGACGGTTCTGCGATGGGGGTCATCGTAACTAGGTGAGTTTTATTTAAAACTGTCTTCTTACGACTATAACGCAATGGTTATTAGTTCGGTTGTCCTCTTATTACCAAGAATTATCTGGTTATATTAAATCTGTATTGAAATAGGAAAGAAGAGAAAATTGTAAAACAAAGGGATACATTATAATAAATGATTTGTATGATACACCTACTGAGAAAAAAATCTAACCTGACTTCAATATACCTAGTTTAAAGTGATTACACAAAACTTATTATAAACTAACATATCTTCTTTGACTTAACTAGTGATTATATTCTATCTAATCCTTTTTCGTCTAACCTTAATCAAATTATATACATATATTATAGTATAGTATATAAGTATAGGTCTAAATATCAAGTGGATGTTGACTATATGATTTTAATTATTATTTTGACGGGAATAAACGTTGTTAATATTTAAGTACTACATACCTCTGATTTGTCTGACGTTTCGATCAGGCTGCACTGGCCATTTTCACAGGCTTTAAAAGTTAGTATATGGTTTTGTTAGTAACGTGATTTACCACTGCGGTTTGAAAGATTTGTTTGTTGCTCCGGACCAATATCATACCTTAGGTGGTGTAGTAGCCGACTCGTACTGTTTTTTAGTTTGATAAGATAATTCCGTTGTTGTTGTGAAGTGTTGTATTGTATTATTTTAATGTAATTTGTGGAGTTCAATATAGACACCATCTAGAACTCGTAACTGTCCACCAGTTTCCTCAGAAGATAGAAATTCAGCTTCATGTTTTTTAAACTTATAATCGTCTTTGAGTGTGAACGAATACAAAAATTCAATTATATATTTTAGCATATAACAGTCGAATGTATTTCTAATCTATTGGAGCAATCAAGTGCAAACTATCAATTTCTGTTGCACAAACACAGAATGGCAAAATAAATAGATAATATGTTATAAATTTTGAACATGAGAGAATTTATTTAGGAGACAAATAAAAGTTGACCAAGAAAAATACTATATGTTCTGTGGACTACTGCCATTTTAAGAAATCGTGATTCACTTTGCTGTTCGTGTATTCGACCTAGGGCTTAATTCCTTTATCCGCTTCATAAGAATGTATTTTGCGTTTCAGAACGCCTACGATGTCTCAAGCCTATATTGGTTTTATTTCCCCCAAGTGATGGAATTTATTGGAGATTGTGACAATATTCTTTGACACTGGGGTGTTAGTTCATAAGGTTATTACTTTTCAGTAAAATTAGAGGGTTATATGGTTTTGTAAAAGTATATTAAATAAACTAATTCAAATCCTCCTTATTGTAGTTTTAATTGTTTATGACAACTCAGGACCAATTATTTCTACTTAGGACCAGGTAGCTAACTAAGACTATTTGTTGCAGGGCCTCAATGCTAGCACATTGTCGTATGCTCTCAGTAGCATGCAACTATACTGAAGGAGAAAACATGGTGTGCGTACTTGACTTCAAACGGGAAACGGGATTGTGGCACGCGGTCCTCGCCAGCGTGCTAAACGGGATGCACGTTATATTTATTCCATACGCTCTTATGAAAGTCAGCCCAGCTTCTTGGATGCACATGATTACTAAGTACAGGTAAACTGATTACGGTTCAGACATTGATATCTTAAGATTTCACTTTTGACGTAAAAATATAAGTAGTAAAAAACTAATTGTCTTAGTGTAAATAATTCATTTTTCCGTAAGTTTTAACTTTCAATTATATGTTTAATGCATTGTAGTGTTTACTTATGGTTAGACAGTTCTATAGCCAAAACATTAATCGCACAGGGCGTCAGTTGCTATCGTGAAGTCTCGTGACCTGCACTGGGGACTACTGGCTACTCGTGATCACAAGGAGATTTCGCTGAGTTCGCTGCGTATGCTTCTCGTTGCTGACGGAGCAAACCCTTGGTCATTGTCATCTTGCGATCAGTTCTTGTCCGTGTTCCAGAGTAAAGGTACAGTATTAACAGATTGTAAACCTATGAAGTACACATCTATTTAAATATATTACCGTCCAACAGACCGAGCCCTGAACATCCTTTGTAAACGAATAAAATGCTCAACATCTGTTGCTCGTTATTTAAAATGAAAGCTGCTTTCTTTTTCAATTGAATTCCGGAGCAATATTGTGAAATGCAGATATAAATATTTTTACCCTCGTAGAGTCTGGAAAAGCTTTTTTATTTCTTTTAAGTTGTTGAGATTTTCAATTGGCTAATACAGGAAATGTCGAACGTTTTGCAGTCTAGACTAGCAAAAGGCAAACATTCAATATATTTCAAATACAGGTTTATTTACTTTGTTAGAGATTGGTTGTGATATAAATTTCGTACAGCAAAGTTTGACACTACTACACTGCATATCTTTTAGTACGTAGTGTTGCGGTAGTTCAGTGGACATTCTTACAACTCTTTTCGTAGAACACTTGTCATTTATGTAGTCATATATTATAATTACTATCAGAATTTCTCAGTGTTAAGTTACTACGGCTTTCTAAAGGACTGTATCAAATAAGAACGATCTTACGACGACGAACGATCGAACGACGTTATGAATCGTCCAATAGAAACCGAAATTCTTTGGGGTTACTATATCTAAATGTTTTTGAAATTTCCACCTGAGGAAATAAGATTATCTCGCCGATTGCTTTACTAAGTGAGACCAAACTTTTTTTTTCATTTTATTAATAATAGGCATGATGCCTAATTTTTAAAAACTGTTTTACGATGTTCGGAAGTATTTGTGTAAGACGTGACGTCACTATTTGTCAATCAGTGTCAATTATAGCTCTTAAAAACAGTAAAGTGGTCGTCGATTATATCCGAACAAAGTAAGTTTTATATATAAGTGACGTAACTCCAATTGGTGTCCTACTTAACATGGCGGATTGCTGTATTTTGTAGTTTTATTTTTGTTAATTAACTGTTACTAAATATGAAAATAAATACGATTTTTATAGTCTATAAACCCCATTTCATCAGATAAATGCAAAATTTTAGTGGTTCTTACTTGCTGTCTAAGCCAATTCTCTCCACTTTGAACCGTACTAAATAGTATAATGTATTCACCTGTAACTAGACAAACAATTGGAAGGATACCTCACTACATTTATAAAGTTCAATGTTGTGACTGATGGTGATTATTGACTAAATAAATAAATTGATATCTAGGTGTACGAGGAGATGCGATCTGTCCTTGCGCGTGCAGCAGCGAATCCCTGACTGTTTGTGTCCGTCGTGCGGGGCGTGGAGGAGCGTCTGCTGGCCGAGGAGTTCTGTCCATGTCTGGTCTCTCTTATGGAGTGGTCAGGGTAGACGCTGAAAATTCACTTACATCATTAACACTCCAAGATTGTGGACAAGTCATGCCATCATGTAAGTGTACTGTGTATTGATGTCACATACTCCTATATAGAACCAACATCATTATTGAAATATTGTACTCCCAAAGACTAAAGTCTGTTCCTTAAACTGTACTTGTGATTAATTTCACACATGAACATAATATTTTGATTTTTTTATTTGCCAGGTGTAATTGTGGTAGTAAAAATGGAAGGGCCTGCTTTCCTTTGCAAGACAGACGAAGTGGGTGAGATATGTGTGCTGTCTGGTGCGACTGGATCTGGTTACTGGGGTCTACCTGGCCTCACTAACACCGTATTCAGAGTTCGCCCGCTAGATTCCGATGGGGAGCCTATTGGAGAGGAACACTATGTAAGGAGTGGCCTGCTTGGATTCCTCGGGCCTGGTGGTAAGTAGTTTTCTATGTAATTTCGTTTTAATAAATAAAGAACGGAAATGTGTTACAGGAAACTAGAGAAGCGGGAGCTATTTGACTTTAGATGTCAAATGTTGCACATTGTATGCTATACTTAAAAACTTGCTCTTTTTTAATAAAATCTGGTTTTGCTTTGATTCTTAGAGATATTCAGTATTTCAAATATTACTATTAAAACAACAAAGTGGTCGTCCCCTCTCTGCATTGGATATTAAACAACGAAAAAGTAGTTGATAAACGATTTAACTCGCAAAGGCCTAACTACTATTTCAATCAGCAGACAAAGTAAATGGTAGTTCAAGATTGATGCCTAACTTGTTATATACATCCTAACTTGTTATATACATCCTAACTTGTTATATACATGTTTTTAAATAGGTCTGGTGTTCGTATGCGGTTCCCGCGACGGCTTGATGACCGTGACGGGACGGAAGCATAACATGGACGACATTATCGCCACCGTGCTGGCCGTGGAGCCGATGAAGTTCATATACAGGGGCCGCATCGCCGTGTTCTCCGTGCGCGTGCTGCGAGACGAACGCATCTGTATCGTCGCCGAACAACGACCGGACTGCGGCGAAGAGGAGGTACTTCACTTTTTACTACATTAAATCATTATATTTTATAATATTTTTAGATTAATATTAATAATATACAAGCCTAATAAAAAAGAAAGTAATGAACCACTTATATCATCAGCTATCTGCTAGTGAAAGTCTCGTCAAAATCGGTCCAGCCGTTCTAGAGATTGGCCGAAACAAATAGACGGACAGACAGACAAAAATTGAAAAATAAAATGTTATGTTGATATATGTACCGTGGCGGTTACTTTATTATTACAAACAGACACTGTACAGAAAGAGCCGGAGGGGAAAGTCTATCATTCCTTAGGTGGGGGCAAATCTTCACATATACACATTTTAGACTCGCATACAAAAGCAATCGCCTTTTACTACGAACTCACGCATGACAATTAAAACAAAACATTTCACACAAACTTATTCAGTCTCATAACTGGGCTTTCACAGAGAGGAAGCCCTGCTTATGACTACTCCCTACCATATTGCTCTATGTAATAATACCATACCCAATACCTGCCGTGTTATTCGTAAATTTCTAACATCTTTATCTATTTCTTCCTACACCATCTAAGGTATCATGCTTGGTTTAGGCGCGCAACACACGCATATTACCTCTCTAAAAAGGAAAATAAATTAAAATACAAATGTAATAATAAAATAATGACAAAACCTCGTTTCCAAGAAGAAGCTTATGCCAGCATAGTCTTATTAATGGCTAATGACGATGAAATAATAGCGCACTTAGCTGTAATACAAAAAAAATATTTAAAAAAAACTTCAAACTATGACACAATCGTGTGACTGACTGCCAGTTATTGTAATTCTGTTTAATATTTGTTTAAAATCATATGACAGTATAAACTATATTAAAATCGACAACTTCGCAATAATTTTTATGACGTCATTACTCATTTCCTGCTGTAATAACCGTACCCATTTGTATTATATTTGTTGGTTTAGTGAAAACCGATTCGGTAAAATGTGTCCATTCATATAAATTGCTACAAAACTTCCCTAAATATTTCGTAACCCTCCGAACATATTTAATGAATCACCAATTACACTACAAAAACTAGTTCACAATTTAAAAACAGAGCACCAACATGAATAACATAAATGAACCACTCACGATACACCCACAAAGAATTGTAATATAATTACAATTCAAGCCATTATTGTGTAGTTAAAATCAATATCCGTTTGTCCTCAAGAGTCGCTCTCCAACGACAAATACTTATCATGGCGCAGTGTTCTATAACTTATAGGTAGATTCTAGCCATTCTACAACACGGATGCAACAAGTGTCAACGTAAATACACTTTGGAACTAGTGTTTGTCTTTTAATAGTGCCGCCGCCATAGTGTTGGTCACCATGCTGCATTGTTCTTTTTCGCATTGAGGATGGTGACCACCACTCTTTGATTCTGCTCATGCTTTCCATCAGGCAGGGCAGAGTCATTTTGGCAGCTTAAATATAAAAAAAAAATAAAAAAAAAATAGTCATTCATGGATATATTTTGGAATCATTTAACGGCATTCGAGTAGACTTCTTTTATTGGAAAGTTGTTCAAAATGTCCTCAAAAATATGACAGAAGATAATTTTTTTTTACTTTCAAAAGTCTTATGAAAAGAATCCAATATGTTTGTGTTGTGTAATGTTATAGGGGACATTTATATTTTTATGTATGTCATTACATATAACTTTATGTTAGCCATATATCATCTTCCTAGCCTTTATTATTCCCAAGATTATTTGGGGTCGGTTTTACCTGAACATCAGTTTTTCCACGGAGCGATTGGCATCGGACCTCCGCAACCCTGAAGGCGAACTGAATTCGAAGGTTGAACTAATTGTCCAAATATTTGTGGGCATTGACTTCTCAATAATGATCTATGGCAAGATGTTCATGCCAACCGGGACCGACAGCTTAACGTGCTCTCCGAGGCACGGGTGAAACACTGCCAAACTTTCACACTCCGGGCTGTTGTCAAGAATTTCCTGAAAAATCCAACAACACTTTTAGGTCCGACCCGGGAATCGAACCCCAGACCTCTTGATTGAAAGTAGTATACACTACACCAATGAGGCAGTTTAATCAAGGAGCATATGCTCTTTATTGATAATTGTTTTCTTTTTGAAATGGAACATGTCGAACCTGAGAATCAAACAAACGCTCAAATAAAAGTAATCATCAATAACATTCACATAGTCACGGAATTTCAGGATTAAATAGAACTTGAAGTTATATTCTAAAACTAGAGGTTGCCCGCGGTTCCGCCCACGTAAATTATCGGTTATCGCGGAAATAGTAGCCCATTTGTTGTTCTTTTAAAGTTTAATTAAAATCCATTCAGTAGTTTTTACAAAATCAATACATACTGATTTTAGCATTTAAAATATTAGTAGGATAAATAAACGTAAGGGAAGTTCTTCTAACTCCGATAAAACACGTTTTAGTCATGTTGTTTTTATTGAAATGACCTAATTGTGTTGTTACTCACATGATTGTATTTGGCCGGTCGACAATTCACATTCTGACTCAATTTGCGGTGAGCTTCTGGGTTAATGTATTACGTTCATGATTTTTTTTATCTGTTATCCTGTTTTTCCTCATTGCATGTATCTTAAGAATAAGTAGTGGTTTTACCTCCTCACTCACATTATTTGTTGACCATTCTCATTGTGTTAAGTATAGATACTATAGTTTACTATGTGGTCATTTGATCACAGATCCTACTTTTCTCGTCATTGTACTAACACCGATTGTCGATTTTAAAAGTAAAATAATTGAACTATTTTATTGAAAACAGATTTTCCATCCATCATTAACGACCAATCCCATGTTAGATACTCATTTAAAAATTTTAAGATTTTAAGAAAATATACGACAGATTGTCCTGAGATTCGTGATTATTCGTTTCAGAAACTTCAATATTTTTATATACTTTTCGATATAGATACTATGTATAAAAATAATCGAATGTGTGAAAGGAAAATAAGGATAAGATACGACAATAATTATAATAAACTTTGACAATTATAATACCTAATATTTCTTATTTAACTCACTTATACAAATTTTCACTTTTCAGTCATTCCAATGGATGTCCCGAGTTCTCCAAGCGGTGGACTCTATTCACCAAGTGGGCATTTACTGCCTGGCTTTGGTACAGCCTAACTATCTGCCCAAAACTCCCCTGGGCGGGATACACCTCAGCGAATGCAAACGTCGTTTCTTAGAGGGCACGCTCCACCCCGCCAACGTACTCATGTGTCCACACACCTGCGTTACCAATCTACCCAAGCCTAGGGAGATACATTCTGGTTAGTCATTCTCATTGTATTCAAACATTTTAATACTTTGCGTGCGAGCTCAGCGTTTTTGCGAATTTTGTTATATGTGTTCGGTTAAACTTAGATATGCTATGTTCCAAAGTAAAAAAACATGTTCCAACACTATAGCAGGCGGCCGTTGCGACTTGCGTGAAATCTTTAAAGGAAGCGTCACGGAAATTACTGAGTACTCTTGAAACCCAATGGGCTTTGTTACTGAGTAATTGGCAAAATTTTACTAGATTCGCGGTAAAACTGGTTAAACTGATTTATTTTCTGAAACTTCAATCATATAATCATATTTTTGGTCAACGTTTTTCAGGCATTAATTTTTATTTATGCGGTACGTACTACAAAGGGTAACATTTGACCGCTTTTTGACATAATAATAGTAGTAGTATTATAGTAATAATAATAGTTATATATGCAACTGTTGTATAATAAGGGGTATTAAAATAAACGTAACATCCATAAAACCCACAGTGACAACGGAATGCTTACCTATTTCAACTCATTTTAAATGGTTTAAAGATTACCATGGTGTAGACCTGTAATACAAAACAGCGCAAAAAATAAAAAAAAGTGCGCGGTACAAGGTATGTTTAACAAAAGATTGTCTAAAAGTTAAAATATTTTTTACCATACCCACTTGTTCATATATATACAATAGGAATCATACGTTTCTGGGACATATCTTAATGTGTTCTTATTCACAACCATTGAATATTACTGAAATCATTATCGCTGAATATTGTGATGCAAATGCTCAGAGTGGCTGCATACCGAAGAAATAATCTTATAGAATATTTACATTACTACTGGTTTTGTATATTTGTTTCTCATTTTGTGATAACTTCTCTCATAAAGTTTCAAATGATTGTTGCAATAACAGAACTTAAACGCGTATTTATGCAAATGCATAGTGAAACATTTACAAAGCGAAGTGTAACTATATAACACTTGCTAACTTATATATTCGAGTATAAACGACAGCTCTGGTCAGCTGGTGAAGGACGTGCGATGTTAAGTTATTTAGTTATGCTTTTATTAAAATTTTATTGGCAAAAACCCATCACAACATACAAAATTCTTTAAAAATCAAAAATTTTCAATAATAATAAATAAGTCTTTAGGTACTTTTATTATACACCTGTAATTGTTAAGTGTTCCTTTCGTTTTTTGGGTGTTAATTTCGACGGTTTAAGACTACCTGTCGAAACATCGATAAATAATTTAAATTGGGTTCAGGAATGTTTTCAGCAAAAGTAAAAAGACAGATGGAACTCAAATCGTTCTCCCTTTTTAAAGTGTTTGAATTCAAAGTTACATGTACGCGTACTTTATGCGATTTTTTTTTATTTTCAAAAGTGCCAACACCTGTTAATTTAATGTTATGTTGTTTCCAGATGTTGGTCCAGCCTCAGTGATCGTGGGCAATCTAGTGCAAGGCAATCGTCTGGCATCTGCACAAGGGCGAGATATGGGATACACAGACGACTCAGATGCTGCACGCAAGGTGAGAAGAGTTTTATTCTTATTTGATACATTATATATTTAAAATTCCAATGCAACATCAATTGCTAGTAAATTATTGCGGCCAAAAATAAGCATTATCATCAGCCGGTATATCCGCAGTCTACTGTTGGACATAGGGCTCTCCCATACGCCACACCGATTGTTTCATGTTTTGATTTCTTAAAACAAAATACTTATTATTTTCCTAAGAAAAGAGTCTTTTTACAACTCTTGGTCTAAATTTAAGTAATTTTTAAGTTACCTGTAATTTACAATTCTTTTTAGTTTAGTTTAAGATCATAATGATTTTAATCTGGGCTTTGTTATAACTTAATTGTTGTTTCCAATTAATTTTGTTACCCAAAACATAATCCGTAAAATGTGTTTTGTGATGATTCAGCAGTTGAAATCTAGTACTCTTACACACATGTGTAAACCAAATGTAAATAATCAAAACTAGTATCTCTTATAGTTATTTAATCAACTAAAATATGTTTAATCTGTTTGGTTTCAGTACCAGTTCATATCTCAAATCCTGCGATGGCGCGCGCAGAGCACCTCAGACCACGTAATATTCACTCTGTTGAACTCGAAGGGCCAAGTTTCAAAAGTTCTCACTTGCGCAGAACTTCACAAGAAAGCCGAACGCATCGGCAACTTGCTGCTGGAGAAGGGCCGTGTCAACACCGGTGACCACGTTGCTTTGATATTCCCACCTGGTTTAGACCTCATTTGCGCCTTCTACGGCTGTTTATACGTCGGTGCGGTGCCTGTCACTATTCGCCCACCGCATCCGCAAAATCTCCACACAACATTACCAACTGTCAGAATGATCGTCGACGTTAGCAAGGCTACTTTGGTCCTTTCCAACCAATCTGTGATAAAGCTTCTTCGATCCAAAGAGGCCAGCAACGTCTTAGACAGTAAGGCCTGGCCCTTGACACTTGACACCGATGACATGCCTAAAAAGAAGTTACCCATTTTATACAGAGCCCCAACAGCTGAAATGCTCGCTTATTTGGATTTCAGTGTTTCAACTACCGGAATGCTTGCTGGTATAAAGATGTCACACGCGGCTGTAACTTCCCTTTGTCGTTCGATGAAAATCGCTTGCGAGTTGTACCCCTCTCGCCATATAGCGCTTTGTCTTGATCCATACTGCGGCTTAGGATTCGCCTTATGGTGTCTCAGCAGCATCTATTCGGGACACCATTCAATTCTGATTCCACCCTCTGAGGTAGAAATCAATCCCGCTTTGTGGCTCAGCGCAGTTTCTCAATATAAAGTACGTGATACATTCTGCTCTTACGGAGTAATGGAGCTATGCACTAAAGGTTTGGGTAGCTCCGTGAATCAACTAAAATCAAAAGGTATTAGCCTGTCGTGCGTGAGAACGTGCGTGGTAGTAGCCGAGGAGAGACCGCGTATTAATTTAACAAATTCATTCTCTAAGCTGTTTTCGGCTCTCGGCCTAAGTCCACGGGCAGTCTCGACATCATTCGGCTGTCGTGTTAATATCGCTATTTGCCTGCAAGGCGCTTCTAGTCCTGAACCGTCTACAGTATACGTAGATCTTCGAGCTCTGAGGAACGATCGCGTATCACTGGTAGAGCGCGGCAGTCCCCACTCTTTATGCTTGATGGAATCCGGCAAGTTACTACCCGGTGTCAAAGTAATCACTGCTAATCCTGAAACTAAGGGTCAGTGCGGAGATTCTCACTTGGGTGAAATTTGGGTGCAATCACCACATAACGCAAGCGGATACTTTACGATTTACGGCGACGAAAGCGACTATGCTGATCACTTCAGCGCCCAACTTGTCACCGGTAATACCGGGGAAGTATACGCTCGCACTGGTTACTTAGGATTCTTGAGACGAACAGAGATCACTGCGACCACGCAATCCGACGACACCTCTTCTATTTTGGCGCGGGACAGTGACACTGAATCACTGGCCTCGGCTTGTGGAAGTGTCAGCAATATTGGATCTGATACTCATGATACACACGACGCAGTCTTCGTCGTGGGAGCTTTGGATGAAACTATTATGCTTCGTGGGATGCGGTACCATCCGATTGATATCGAGAATTCAGTAATGAGGTGCCATAAGAAGATCGCTGAATGGTGAGCATTTACATCGCATTTTTATGTAAATATCGGAAGAAAGTAAGAAGTAGGAGTAAGCTAGAATCCAAAGAATTTAAAATATTTATCTCAAAAAAGAAAAAACTCTTAAGTTGGTTTTTATTGGTATTCTTTTTGTGGTTTGTCATTGAAGGTTAAAAATACTACTAACACCAAATGTCACCTAACTATTCGAACCTCCTAATAGATAAAGGATATCCGTGAGGATCTTCTATCCCGCTATGAAAAAAAACACTGTCACCTAATTGTGTACCAACAATATACATTAACAGAGATGATAGTACCACAAAGTTTACTTATATTGCAAATAAAGTACGAAACTATATTGCATTTTTGGCCAGATTGCATCAAGAATACTTAGGATTGCTCTCTACTAAATGGGAGCGTTTGTTTGTCGAATAAAATGATAAAACTAGTTAGTAAATACAGTCTAAAAGATTTTTCTTTTTACTTTTGTTTGTTTAAATCCTATTTATATCTATAAATATCTTAACGTGGGAGAGCCACGCTTCGGCAAGCATGAGCCGGCTCGACCGGAGTGATACCACGGCCTCACAGAATACCGGTGTAAAGCAGCGCCTGCGCTGTGTTTCACCGAGTGAGTGAGGATACCGGAGGCCCATAAACCCTTCCCCTCATCCCCCTGCCTATCCCCCAAGGCCGGCAACGCACTTGTGATGCCTCTGGTGTTACGGGTGTTCATGGGCGGCGGTAATCGCTTACTATCAGGCGATATGTCGGCTCGTTTGCCCACTATTCCATAAAAAAAAATATTCACGTGGATACCGTCATGAGTTCATTGTAGTTTGTACATCCGTAAATGAAACTAATTTTTTTCAAAAAGAAACCTATGTTACCTTTAGTACTCCTAACTCGTTTTGTGTTGATTCTAGTGCCGTGTTCACGTGGACCAATCTGCTGGTCGTCGTCGTAGAACTGGACGGTAACGACAGCGAGGCGCTGAACTTAGTGCCGTTGGTGACCAACACAGTGCTAGAAGAGCACCATCTCATCGTCGGCGTGGTCGTAGTGGTCGACCCCGGAGTCGTCCCTATAAACTCCCGAGGCGAGAAACAACGCATGCATTTACGTGACGGATTCCTCTCCGACCAAATCGACGCGATATACATAGCGTACAATATGTAGGAGGACCAGAGGCCTCGCCGCGCCTCAAACAAACAACCCACCACAACCCGCTGTTGTTCCGAAGCTCGCGTACCAAGCAAAACCCGTCGTTGAAACATGAACCTTGTGATCTAGTATTCTTGGTTAAAGTTACGGCTTGATTCTTCTTCTTCTTCTTCTTCTTCCTAGTCTTTATTATTCCCCAGTTTAATTGGGGTCGGCTACTAGTTCAGCCGGTTTCCAAATGCTTAATTTCAATTATTCCCCATGTATTCGGCTTTTACAACGTATGAAAGTCGAGCCGTTGTTTTTCACTTTTCAAATCAGTGTTTCATAGGCTTTTGTTTACGACTCCATCTCCCTTCGTGTTTGAATAATACGTATCGGAAGATCTAAAGACTGCTCACGCGAATTATTGTAATGCGTTGCGATATTGAATATCGATTAGATTCGCAACGAGACTGATGTAAGTCTGAACTTTACTTAGATTGTTTTAACCCTCGTCCCTTGCAAACGAACTTGAAAAAAACTGACTCTTTATTGACACAAACTTATGTAGGAGCTACATGACATACGTTTGTAGGTCTTGGAAGTACGACATCTTTGATTCTGCATTAGTACCATTGATTCTGATTGAAACGGACTTTCGGCAATGCTTAACTGATGATTTTTGTATACCATCAACAACATAATTAGGACTGTCATTACGAGTAATAAGGTTTACTTTTAAAAAATAAAAAGCCCTAAGTTAATTAGTAACATATTTTGTGCGGGCATAGTTCGTTTGACTATTCTTGTTTGTAAGAACACTATATTTATCGGAAGTTGGAATCGAAAATTTGATATATTATTTTGCCAAGTAAATGACTAATTAAATTTGAAGAATGGCAGTTGAGATCATTGTCAATCCCGTGTGGGCAGAATCAACGCCGAGTACGAATTTGAATGTAGTGTTGTTAGTAGGAACGATGAAAGAACAGACGATGAATAAGTTTTATTGTACCACAACTATTCTGTTTGTGACTATTGTGAATCAAATAATTTCTAATGCTAGTGTGTACGTTGAATTATGTATTAAGACTATATACTTAGTGTTAGTGATGATTTCAAAAGCGTATTGCATTTAAAGTGTTATCGTTAGATTCTCGGTACTTTGTCGTTGGATATATTTTCGCTCTGAAATATATGATTTTGATCTGTTGAAGTGTTTTTAGGTTCGTAAAAATTTATTATGATGTAATCGTGCTTTCTTATAGTTAATATTGAGTAGAACTCTTGCCGAGAGCATTGCGTTTGTGTTCGTTAAACTTACCAAGTGGCAGTGAGTGTTTACTGTTGTCGCCGGCTTAGCATCACCTACTTCTGTGTTGGTGTGACAGGCGTCCTTATTGGTGTTCTCTCTGGATATTGATCAAGTGTCGTAGTCAGCTTGTCGTAGGACATATCGTTGTACGTTTTCGAGTCTTCGTGTATCGCAGTTTGGAGCCATTAATGCTTACCAAACACATCTGTTTTACATCTATTCAGTGTTAGATCTCAATTAATAACAATTAGTTATAATAATTAATACGTAATATATGAAAGTGTTGATAAACCTTCAACAGATTGATCGAAACCAATAATCAATATATGATTAGCTTTATGTTCATTCCACTATGCGTTCTGAACGATTTTTACATAAAAAGTTATATAAAAAAATATGTTCATCTTTATTAGATTCCATTAAATACTTCTATTTTATTATTTTGTAATTATTTATTACTAAATTGTACATATATTTTTGTTATTTAATTTTATGTTAAAGATTTCCTTATTTTAACTTTTGATGTTGTTTTTTTAAGACGATTTAATTATATAATTAATTGAAATATCAAAATTGTATCGATCAATACTTTCGTGTAAGTTAAGTAATATGTTAGAATACCATGAGTTACTTTAATGGAAATATAAGTTTTACAATTATTACAAAATGTAGTCATTAAATAAGTATACAAGTAGGCGAAACTCAGTTTTATGAACAAATGTTTCTTATTTGTAATCATTGATTGTATAAGCATAATATAAATGTTCGGTTTGGAGTAGTAATGTATAAGTTCACCGTGTCTCATGCAGTTCAGCATCTTTATACTTATCTCACATATATTATAATTACATTAACTTTGTTTTGGTATAATGCGTTGCGCACAAAATTGACAGCAAACTTTTATTAAATAAATGTACGTCACTTTGACCTTTCCCTCGGGATGTTTGTATTGTTTTAACATCACTTGTGAACTTTGTGACAGCTTTTACGATTTGTGATTGTTTTTATGGACATGAATAAATAAACATGCATACAGATTCAATTGTTTTATTATGTTAAACATTCAATCACAAGGAGAAACACACCAATGTTATTATATATGATAATTGCTGAGCCCCGCGGGCCGTTCCAGAGATTACTTGGAACAAATAAACGGACAGAAACAAACATTTAAAAAAAAATTATTAGCGTATGTACCGTGTTTGCATACATATGCATTTAGTAAAATGCGGTTATTTTAATATTACAAACAGACACTCCAATTATTTATTTGTATAGGTGATAATTACACATTATAATGATAAGTTATACATTATACGAGCTGAGCGCCGCGGTGATTCCCGCGGTACAACAACAATCGCCATGCCATGCCATTTCTCTACAGAATATGCGTGTTTGATCATTATTATATTTCATTAAACATAAGTATTATTAATAATGTAATATTATAACCAATATATATATATATACCTATATATATATATATATATATATTCCGTCAAGTATAGTAACATATTTGACGGAAGTTAAAGAATCTTTTTATGTATGTACTACGACAAATTGCCAAACGGACAACATGACAAATAGTCTGCTTCTTTTATGTCCATCTCACAATTCTGACTTCGTGAACTCTTCGTTCTTCGTTCGAGCAGTCCTACTCAGGAATGCGCTCCCGCTTGAAGTCCACTAACCGTTTCGTGTTTAAAAAGAAAGTACATGACCTCGAATAACATGGCAGTGTCATCGACACGATAGCATACCTCTATATTCGCTACTACTAGTGTACAAATTTACATGTACAACTACAAATAGTAGTAGAATATGAAGTAAATTATTTTATTTATTTTTCTTTTTATTACATTATATAAAATATTCATTACATTTATGTATGTGTATGTATATATGTACATGTGTGTGTGTGTGTGTGTATATAGGGCTATGGTGCTTATGTATTTGTGTTATTTATATATAAAATCATTTTTAGTTCAAGTGCGTAACTTATGTGCGCATAAAGTTATAAATAAATGTACATTCTTTTAGATCCGAGTGTTCCAAAAGCTTTCGTGAATACGAATTGGAAGAAAAGAACTTAAAAGCTAAGCATTCTCCCGTGATTATGGCTTGGATTCGCGGAGCAAATACAAATGCTCTAATAAGATCTTTGCATGAAGCAATGCGTGACCATTTGTAGGGGTGAGGGGTGTTACTTTACTATTTTTCATCTACTAAACAATAGAGAAACTACTCGAATCATGATATGTTAATTTTCTTCTTCTTTTCATGATATGGCATTGCCGAGTCAGCTATTTCTGCCAATGTCAAGTCTTTAAGTCTTTAGCCTATTTAATGGTAAAAAATATAAAAAATGTGGATGAGGCGAAATGGGGACTCTTTTCAAGAAACAAAAAACGGTCTCTTTTTCTTTTAATGATAGGGCAACCAGCCGTAACAGCTATTTCTGCCAAGGTCAAGTATTTGGTCTTAAATCTTAAGACAGTCTTCAAGTCTTCGTCCTAATGAAATTAGTGATAAAGAACGTAGATGAGATGAAATCGGTACCGTCTTTTACATTACTGTAAAGAGATGGAAAACTATAAAATAAATCCTTCTGGCCAGTAGGCAGGCGTGGCAAAGTAGGCAGAATACTTTATTATAAAGGGAGGCCTATGTCCAACAGAGGGATATTACAGGTTATGTTTTTAATTCATTGCTCCTTCGTGAAAAATCTAGAACATTATTAACAGAAACAATTTTAAATAATTTTAAAATGCCCTTCAAATTATCGGTAAAAGTAAAATTTATTTCATTTCAATATTAAGAGTACTTTCAATTTGAAATTGATAAAGTCTACTTGATAAATATTTTTCTTTTTATTTTGATGAAATGGCAACCAGCTAATCAGCTATTTCTATGTCAAGTGTATAAAGTCTTCAAGTATTAATCGTGATGAAAATAATGATAAGATCGGGATGAAATGGACCGTCTTTCGCAAAAACAAAAATTCTAATTATACCCCTGTCTTTTTATTCTGTTAGATCACGATAGATGTCAGCCTGTACACAAAATGATTAAAAAAATACAAAAGTTTTACTTAATTAAATAAAATTTTTTTGCTAGAATGCAGAACACATTTTCTTATGATTAATTTTACCAAAACTCAGCTCTACTTTTCTTTGTATTATTATTTCCTATACCATAAAGTTTTGCCATCTAGTGGTGAATGAATTTAATTGTATTTTAATGAAACATTAAGAGATTTTACTAGAACTATTTTAAGAAATTGCTTATTAATAAAATGTGATGCCTTTCATGGCACCAGAATGTGTATCCGAGTGGTTTCTACGTATACAATACTTTAACTTTTTTATACCAAGTAAGTATAAAGTTGCACAATTTTTCTTGAGATTAACGTCGAACAACAACTATAACCCGCGTCACTTTTGGTGACGTCAGGACCTGAAAGAAGGCAGAGAAAATTACTAATTATAATTTTTTTCATGATTTTATGGTATTTAGATTAAAGGACATTGACCATTATTGTAAGGGATTTAGGCCAACTACTGCCCGGAATAACTAATAATACATTATATACCATAGTCTAATACTTGTCTGAAAGTGAAAATTGATCAAAATCTATTCCAAGAGTTTCAAGAAAAACATATAAGTATTTTTAATTAGTTTAGAAACACTTTCAATGACACAATTTACACTATAAAGCAGTAATTATTTGAAAGAATTACTCTCTTTTTATTACAACAGCTAATTTTTACATCTTGAGGCATGATTACATTAATAATACTTTTTTTGTTCCTTTTTTAAGGCAACTGGATTAGATCCTGTGTCGGGAAGCTTTACAAACGTACATACTTATAGTTATATATTTGACATTCGACAATTAATTACGTACATTGATATTATTAGATCATTTGTTTACGTCGTAAAACCTACACGTAATCGACATAAAGCAAAGCACACCTAGTAGCGTCTGGTGCTGTAACGTCTGCGACCCGTTGTACATGAGCAGCAATAGTTTCTTACACACTCTATTTAACGATTTTTATGATATATAGTAGTAATAGACTTAACGGTGCTCGTATGAGTTGAACATCATTGGATGGTATTTTAAATGCTGACAGATCACTAAGATCTCCGTTTTATTGTTGGATCAGAAATAATAATCTACTGCTGCGTATCAAAGAGTTAATTCTTCAGCGTTTAATATGAAAAAACTGATAACAATATTGTGTATAACACAAATATTTTCGAAATTGGCTCTGTTTCCGGAACCGGTTTTCGAGACAAGCGAGAGCCTGATTATGATGGAGTTATATTCAACGAGTATTTTTGAGCACAAACAATACAAGTAGTAGAGTCACGCCGATTTCGATCGCCGATCGACCGGGGAAAATGACAGTGTCCATGCTGTCGTGTTTCGTTGGTGAATACGAGAGCGGAATCCCAATGGTACAAAAGCATCACTACGCAGCAGTAGTGTGGGTCACCATTCTGCATTTTTGCATTATTTACACGAGTAATGAGTATGGTCACCACCACTCTTGGATTCTGATTTACTGCTTACCATCAGGCAGAGTAGAGACATACAAAAAAGAATTCTCTTAAACCATTGCGAAAATAAAAATAAAATCCTGGGACCATTTTTTTCTAGATTTTTTCAATACAAATCAAAGAAATTAATACTGTGTACTCCCTGGGCGGTATGTGGCCCAAAACCAGTCAATGTCCTTTTACAGTATAATTATCATTACAAATAATTACTTGACGATGACGCAATCTTCACCCAATTACCCTGCTTGCATTATCTCCTGAAGCTTACACTTTGATCCATCCCATCAAATATACCCCTGAACCCACAACGGCCGGAAAATTGTCTGTATATTATTACACGCGTACTGAGGAGTTGGCCGATGAACATGTTGAATTGATTGTTGCGACTCAGTAACGGAAGCGATCATCGGTGGGCTTGTATCACGGGATAAGTTTGTTTGACGTGCTATATGATCGGTGTGATGCGTCCAGACGTAGCTATTCAAATGCTTTAAGAAAACTGGGTTGTTGTTTGGGCAACATAAATTTAAATTCTGTTTATGTTGACTGTTACAACAAACTTGTCGAACCGCTTTATCTCGTGAGCGCCGCGTCAGTCGCCGCGAATTATTTAGGTGAAAAATCTCTGCAACCTCTCGATCACATTCCTGATCATCACATTCTAATTTTGATTGAGATCTTCGTAATCGTGTAATTATTTCCAGGTTGTGTTGACTGCGTGCCGACATACTTGGCTGCACAGTCGAGCTATCAATAATAGATGCTCGTGAACTGATATCACTCACAGGCACGCCTGCCGGCAGTTGCACCGTAAGCATTCTTCCGTTGTCTGAAATTAATATTAAATTAATGGACAAGACAACCATCTATGTTTAGTAGCTTCATCATTTTTATCTTCTCAACTTGAAAAAAACCTTTACATATTGCAAACTTTATTTTGACTTTTAAATCATATGTATCCATTAAAAAATTCCCAATTAGAGGAGGTGGTAGTACATCCAAGTTTTATATTATTCTAAGGTACGTATCAGAGAATATAGGTGCCGGCACGTAACTTGCCCAGACTTCGGCGTAGTAGGGATAAGTTCATATATAGTACACTTAGTGCAACAAATCGAAACAAACAAAATTGAAGTGTAGTCGACTGACACTCCAATCGCTTGCTTAGATCGATACTACAACAATTCCCGCGTCCCTCTGTCAACCAAAGGGACCTAAAAACGACTTCTGCGCATCTAATCTTGGCCAAGTTACGTGCCAGTTTTTCTTGTAGATCTCCCATAGATATCAAAAGAAATCATAACAACGTATACGGACGATTACAGCAATAACAGCAGCTACAAGTTATAGACCCTAAATATAGTCCCTTAAATGATCTAAAGCTATGTATAGATACGATACTATGTGCTATGTAAGATAGAGCGATTATGTGAGTTATTAAAAACTGGGTTCATGAACTAGTCTGGATTAATATAATATAAAAAGAAAGGATAAACGTTACAATCTCGAAAGTTACTTAAATCGTCTTGCCATTAGAATATAACCAAACTAGTAAAAAGCGCCAGATAATGGGCATTGTCAGTAGTCAGATTCCACTTCAACTTATTTGTTAATACTCTAAAGACTAACTACCAAATTAAGTACCTACTTTGTTTATATACAAATGGTATGAGAATTCAAGCAATCAATAAAACATGTATGGTTCACACTGAAAGTTTTGCGTTACTGGCCGACCATAAATGGTTGAAATTTGAATGTTACATTTTTTACACGGAACTCAATTAATGATAATAATTTTTTTCGGGAAGTCGCGTGTCAATTATATTATTTTACCTCAAGTTGATATTAGTTACGTTATACGTAGCAAAAAGCATATTTGTTTAGGGTGTTTTTATGTATTGCCAAAAAAGGTATACATGTAGCATCCATCAACTGTGACCACGGAGGAAAATGTGATTACTATCAGACGACTAATTAGAAAAGAAAATCTGAGTATCATTTATGAGGAGATTCGAGAAAATTTCGAGATTGACATGAGCCAATTTAATTTCACTTTAGCATTTAAAGACAAGACGGGTCCTGTCTGGACGCTAACATTTGAACAACAAAAAGTACATCTCTTAATTTTTTCTTTAAAGTCAACTATTAGGAATATACATCCTGTGTTGCGAGGGCCTTTATAAACATACATGAAACGGAGACAAAGAACACCCAGATACAGAACAACAATTTGTGAATCACACAAAGTGTTATTCCTAATGACATTTGAACCCAAAACACTTGACGCGGTAGGGAGCCTTATGGCGACCGCCTAAAACGTACAACTTCGGCGCACACTGCGAATAAAACAAAATCATTTTCGGCTTCTGAAAACATACGTATAGAGCTCGTGATCCAACTCGCACTCAGTCCAGACGTGCGATTTCTTTAATTTCTTAAAAATCTAAGATTTAATGAGAAGTTTGACATTTTCAAGATCATTGACTGCCTCGGTGGCGCAGCAGTAGCACATGCGACTGCTGTTCTTGAGGTCTCGGGTTCGATTCCCGGGTCAGATCAAATGTTTGTATGATCTATAAAAAATTTTTGTTTCGAAGTTTGGGTGTTTTCTATGTATAATATGTATGTATTTACGAAAAAAAGGTATATACGTATTTATATCAGTTGTTTAGAACCCATAATACAAGCTCTGCTTAGTTTGGGACTAGATGACGTTGTGTGTTAGATGTCCGAAATATTTATTTATTAAACGCAGAGATTGCTTTCAACCAGCACGTAAAAATATACCCTCAGATCCCCGTGTTTGAACGTAACGGATAATACGTTAAAAATCATTGCATACATTACATACGAATAAATTGTTTTATTTATTAGTTAACTACAGTATTATTACGCAAAACTTTTAGCTTCGACGTTCGCATTTTCTGTACCTTTGCAGTGCCTTGTAATCGGAACATTAGGCACTGCAAAGATACAAAAACTTTGAAGTGCCTAATGTTTCGATCAAACTACAGTCACAGGCTCACCGGCTTAATGGTGCACGACCTTCAAAGGGTAAAATATTATATCCACAAGCATTTTTTTATTAGAATGTTTTTGTATCTTTGCAGAGCCTAATGTTCCGATTACGATGTTATGTATGTCACATATTACACTAAGAATAATGATATGATTAATAAATATATATTTAGTGTACCTAAATATATCTTTATATATCAGCATCATGTCTAAAGGAGCCGTTATGATATCCAAATGATAAGGGATAAACAAGTTCATTATTATCATATGAACACTTGAAATATATGGATTATATTTTGTCTTTGAGTTCAGGTATGACAAATGTATGAAGACCACAGCTTCACAATGTTGTGAAGCTGACCAAACAAACCACATCGCCAGCTAGCGAGGGAGCAAGCGAGATGGTGTGTGGCGAGACGAAGGACACTATGTAAATTAATGAAAACTTAGCGAAGCTATGGCTAACTAAACTGTTAGTTCACACCAAAATTTGTGGTTGAACGGGCGGTGGAATGAGGGCAGCGTTTTCTTCATTTTAAGTTGAATTATGATTGCAGTTTCGTCGCTTTTCATGATATTGACAACTTAACTACACTCATATTCCAAATACGAGAGAAGATGAAGAAGACCGCGGATACGCGCAGGCAGTGGAAGTAGCAGCCTGATAGTCAATACATATGTATATGCTTATGAGTTTGGTGTCATGTTGCTTACGCTTGATACAAATATTCTGCTGCCAGGTTAATCTGTGATTATTCAAAAGTTGGCTAAAGTATTGTGCGTGTTAGTCTTGTGAGATATCTGTCAGTTAGTTTCAGTGCACTGAAATGCCATTACAAGATAGGCTCGCTATCCTAGGCATGGATATCTGCCGAGACCTCAACCCACACAAATACGTTGAGAGTGTCACTAAAGCGGCCTCACGGAAGCTCTGATCCCCCCGCGCTCCCTTCCTCTACAGAACAACATGTGCCGGCCTTGGAAGTCACCGCTTTAAAGTGGAAGACATACGTTCTCGTACTCATCGCTTCGGTGCTTCCTTCCTGTGCCGAGCGGTCAAAACCTGGAACTCACTACCAGCGCACGTGTTTCCTTCCCATTATGATCCCGGGTCCTTTAAGCGGGGCGTGAACAAGCAGATGCTTGTTCACGCCACCCACACTATGGCGGCCTGGTGATCTCACCAGGCCGCCATAGTGCATTGTTGTGTTACCATGCTGCATTGTTCTCTTTCGCATTGAGGATGGTGACCACCACTCTTGGATTCTGCTCATGCTTTCCATCAGGCAGGACAGAGTCATTTTGACAGCTTATACATAAAAAAAAATATCTCAACTGGTGGTAAGTACCCTTTCGAAGTGTGGAAGTCACATGAGGAACCTTGGTTTACTTCTCTTCTCCACCATTCAATTTTCAATCTTGTTTAGATGGCTTTAAGGTTGGGAAAAAGTATATTTCTGAAAATCGGTTCTGACGTTTAGGAGGTCACATACACACGCACCGAAAATAAATATGTGTATAATAATTTAAATAAGAATCAACCAGTTCAAAAAATATTTAAGCAATAACTTACCGATTGGTGGTATTTGGTGGTGATTCATTGATGGATATGATAATGATCCAAACGGCAAGGGCAGTGAATCCACCTGGTAGTTGAAACCAGGGGAGGATTGCCAGCAGCCCAGTCCGGGCGGTGTAGGAAACGTATTACAAAGCGCTTGGGAAAAAAAAGATTTGTTAGTAATATTATAATAACAACCAACAGCTCTAACTCTATGAGTATTAGTGATTACGTCAAACTAAGTTTGTATGACTATAATAAGTTAACAGCGCTCATTAAATATGAATGGTGATATGTGCAATGAAAAATGTTAGCTATAATATATAATGTCAATAATTTCTACTAACACCTACTGATGTAATTATTTTAAGGATGCAGTGTTTATTTACTCAATTGTATCCACATAAAAGTGTGTTGTTATTAATTAAGTAGATTATTATGCCTTTTTGCTAAATAAATAGATTGTATATACTTTAAAGGATGAAAAATTTAAAAGCATATCAGCTAAAGGACTGCTATTAAGCGATTATGGTTGGTTTTCAGCTTAAGCTAGCCAAATTTAGTAAATTTTATCTTTATACTAGCTCTACATAAATACTTACTATGTTGTCTTTTCCGTCATCAACAAAGTACTTACAGGTGACGACAAGTATTTAGTCACTTATTATTGACGTACATCTCGGTCCGCCTCGCCTGGTGAAATACCTAGTACTTGTAAATATACCTATAGTCTGTCTTTTTAACAAACGAGTACTGAGTATTGTACTCTCCACATTTCCGATATTGACAGTGTGAGATGGGATTGGTGGGGGTTGGACCACCGCCTTTGTTCTTATTTTGAAATTATTAAGGCCCGTTCATAGTGAATACTTCTTAAATTTACTGTAGAGAAAGTTAAATTATAATTTTATAACTTAAATTTGCATACTTAGTATATTCGTATCAAAATTTTCTGTTCGTGTTCTATTTTTTTCATAAATAAATAACAATAAAACAATATCGTAATAGTATAAACATATATATTGCCCCAAAATAATTACTATACAATTCTTGTAACCTTAAAATATGTAACATCTGATGAACCTTCTGCAGATACGTATATAATAAACTTCGATCTATGTCATCACACGATTGACACATGGCCACATTTTTTGTCCAACCACTTTAGTAACTCCTTGAAACAAAAGAGTTAGAACTTCATAAATTTTATAACTTTTGTTTTTGCTGCCACGTAGCCCTTCACTTGAGCCCAATGGGTTTACCGTGATACGGCATCAAACGAATGATGCGACGTTCGATGGACTTAGCCATCTCATCTTGGTTTTGTTTAACCAAATACAAAAGTTGCTACTTTAACATTGATTCGTTACAAGCAATAGTTTTCGACAGAAGCCATTCGATAATGTTTTGTTTGCGAGATAAAGTTGTAGGTGATTTGTCAAGTTACCGAGAATGATACGATGCTTTATCTAAAACAATAACTGTATTTTCATCCAATTTAGGTAAAACACCTTGGAACCAATTTTCGAACACTGTGGCGTTCATATCTTGGTGGAAGTCACCGGTTTTCTTTGTCTCAAAATATTTCAATCCTCGTTCTACAAATCCAGTAACACTGCCGACATGTACAATAATAATAAGCCTATTGCCTTTGTCTGCAATAATAATAAAGCATCGTCAATGAGAGAGAGAGATTTTTACCCGACTGCTAAAGAAGGAGGGTTATATTTTTCGAGTGTATGTAAGTATATTTCTTTGGCACGCCCTAGAGTCTAAACTTCTCGTATTTTTATGTGAGTGTTGTCAATAGATGCGTCTTACTCGTGAGAGTGACATTGGGTACATCAAAATAAAGCACAAAGTAAAAAAAATATACGCAGTCGTGTTTTATAATGTTTTTTGTTGTCTGGCTGCCTTCACTTCGTCTAAATATTTTCGTCAATATAAAACTATATCCGCTCTTTCTACTAAAATACTGTATCTACCTCTTTTAGTGCTTTGTATAATGTTGATCTTGATATAGACGAGAAATCAGAAACTTCAGTCAAGATGTCCAGGATTTTATCTAATGTAGATATTTCATTTTTAAAATAAAATTTGTACACCACTTTCCGGAGAGCGTTTTCCGTAAAAACATCAAATTTATTAATAACACTCAAGCGATTTCTTTTCTTTTTCGGTGATTTTGGTGGTCCTCCTGATTTTTTCTCTCCATAACCTAAAAAAACGAAACACATCTAATAATATCTGTCATATAATATAATTAACTACCCTTAGTGGCAAGATGGAAAAAACTTTGTACTGTCGTCGTCAAAAACTCAAAAAGATACAAACCCTGTTAACATTATTATTAGGTTGTAACCTCTTTGCTTTATACATGTATATAATTATCCAAATAGCCATTATCATCGTCAAGAAAATATATTTATAAAATGAGTTATATCAATATGACATTAATTTATCTATTTTAAATAATATAACAAATAATTTATATTGTTTACATTATATTCAAAATGCCATAAGCGGGTAAGCAAAAAAAATGTTTACCTTGTACACCGTAGAGACAAATTCCTGCTGAACTTGCTATTGTCTTGGCAATTTCATCAAGTGAACTATTATAATCAGACTCTTGAAATGATTTTAAGCAAATATTTTGCTTTTCTGTAGATTGCAAAGAGCGCTTAGTTGGCTTACCTACAGGAGACATGCCGCCATGACTGACGTAAAAACAATATCGTCTGGTTCACTCACTAAAACACGTGCGATGCGCAGGTAGTCGACTGCTCAACTGAATGAACTTGTAACTACAGCGTTTGTGTGGAACGGACTTTATGTTGATTACGTGGACCAATAGACAAAGTAAAAATTTTCGGTACTCGTTTGTTAAATTATAATCAGACAGTAGCGTGTGTGAAGTATACCTATTTAACATTTTCATTGAAATATTTAAAGGATTTAGGTAGAGGTCCCAGAGGAATTAAATTTCAACATATACGTACCGACCACTGTTGTCCTTGGCTTTATGGCATTAAGCGGATCAAAATTTGCCAAAACACTACAATATGTAATTAGCCTTAAAACTATCTATCAATCTGATCTAGCACCGAAGTTGCCCAAGAATTACATTCTAATCTCATTACCACGATAATAAGGTACTTAGTTTAAGTTTGACTTTTATTGTTTCAGTTACATGCTTGCTTTTAAAATTATACAGAAAAAGTGGCAGAACAGACTGGAACCTACTCGTTATTTACTTATTATTTACAACCTTTTACCGTGGCTCAGTCCGTATGTATTTCGGATAACGCGGTAATCATTTCTCGCGTAAATATACAGGGTTAATTTAAATTAGCGCATCACCTCTTGCAGGCAGCTTCACTACATCAATCCCAACAACATTTGTTCTATGACTTTTTACAAATCTTGATAAATAACCCAAAAAAAAATAAGACAAGAAAATGTTTGCTCCCTCGGTTATTTATTGCTCTGTCTGTTGTAAGAAAAACGTAAAATGACATCGCCCAGGCGTCCCCATTTCGGCCCAGGTATTCATTCGACGTTTCGGTACTAACCTACCTACTACGGTTTCTCGCGCTTTTTTTAGCCGGTCGACTGAAGTAATTTTTACATTAACAAAGTAATACTTATCTTAAAATTAATTCAGATTATTCCATTTTCGCGTTAAATGTACGAATTTAGCTTCTTTAAAGAAGTTAATTTGTCAAAACCAAAGCACGTTGAGACGTATATCGAGATACGTAGATACCTTAAGGTACCTACAGTGGAACAAAGCGAGATGACAATTTATCTAAGAACTCGTTCGTACTCCGAATCCACTTTCCCTTCATACTTTATCAGGCTTAGGACTAGCTACATTAAAAAAGACAGAATCGGTAGTCTAAAACCTAAAATCGGCATTCGAGTAAAACATATTTAATCATTATTCCTTTAAAAATGTTACTATAACAAACTTTTATTTTTTAATGCAGACGTATTTAAAAGTAGCATCAGCTTATTTACTTTAATGCAATATTTTATTTACAAAAGGATTAGATAAGTATTTACAGATTACCTCGTCAATATAAGTCTCGCGGATGCTGGTGGGTATCACGCACATAACGTTCAAAAGAGTCCCCTTCTCACCCAACACAAAACCACACCTAAAAATTAATTGTTAACCAAATCGTGACAGTACCTGCGGATTTGTTTTAATTTGCTCAAACGATAAAAACCCAACTGCTTAAGGTAATGAACTGAAAATAGAAAAAAAGTAGATATTACATATATTCGTGTATATGAGCTTACCACCAGGCTGAGCAGAGACACTTAGGCGAGTTATTTATTTAAAAAAAGTAAAATGTATGTATATACATATTTATGTATAGTCAAACTAAATACTTCGAGTTTTAATAGTTTTTTTGGTAAATTTTCGAAAAATCTATCGTAGGTAGACCGATTTATCGCCCCCGAAACCCCCTGCACACTAAATTTCATAAAATCGTCGGAGCCGTTTCCGATCAGGTAATAAATATAGGGTGTCTCAGTAAGAGTGCGCTTTTTACACGATATAAACGATACATAAATTCTACAATATTTCGGTACTACTTGTCATATTTTTAAGAATAATAATTTTAAATAAACTTTAAATCCATAAATTATTGAGTAAGATAGCTTTAATACTCTACTCGGTAAGGTAAAAATTATTTTTACAAAATATTTTTCCACGAAGCAACGACGTACCTAGGTTTTGATTTTTCAATGAATTTAGCGTGGTCTTTAAACTTTGACTAAACAAAAAAGATATTAGTTAAACCTGACTTTGTTGTATGGCACAAAGCTCGGATTTATTAATACGATCAAAAAACGACGGGTCAGTTGGAGGTTTGACTGTTTCATAATGAGCCTAATTCTACTAAATTAAGCGAGCGACTGCGGTTGAGGTTTTGACTTCTAGAGACTGCGTTTCAATCGAGAATATAACTTTTGCGTAAAAACGTGATTTATATGAAAGGTTCACTATTAACATACAAAACTACTTAGCCAGTCCAACCGTTTTGTCGTATCTGTATTACCATAAAACGATTAGATAATAATAAATTAGTTTGTGCAGTTATATGAAAATAAATACCTATATAGTGCCTCAGTAATAAGTGACGTTAAAGTACGTGCAAGAAAAAAAATAGTACTAGAAAACGTTATTTAATTTTAGTAAAATAAAAAAGAAAGGAAATTATAAATAGTTTTTAAGTTTTTCATGAAAAACACGCACATTATATGCTAAAAAACCTCATCTGCAAAGAAAACCTTAATATTTTACTTTAATACTCATCAATGACTTCGTTCTTATCAAATGTAAGTCCTACCATACTCCCTGGTCTAATGTTAGTTTTGAAAAAAATTAGGACTGAGAGCTATTTAATACAGTAGAGAAATTAATCAATTTATTCTAAGATTTCTATCTAAAAGTCACAATTGAAGAGGAAAAAAGATATATTTTGCTAACTACGTTGCAAACAGGTACGTGGATTGGTTGACCCTGATTGTAAAAATAATATTTAATTAATACAGTTGATCTGAATAGTCTTCATACAAACATTTTCTAAAAAGTTTGACGTCAAGTTGGCATGGTCATTGGTATGCTATACCAATAATTATCAGTGTCGGAATTACCACGTAGCAAGAGTAGCAATTGCTACATACCCTGCGCCATTAGGGGCCCCGGGTATTTATTATCTCTCTCTATTTAGACATATATTTTAACAATATTAAAAACTAACTAGTGTTTTTGAAATATTTCGATAGCTAAATTCTAATCCAGCAAAAGAGGAGAGAGAGGTTTTCAAAAAGACACCGATTACAGTCAGTGCTTTTGAAAATGATTTGGAAGCCAGCCTAGACAACGAATTAGTGCAGTTTGCCGAGCTGCTCAAATCGAATGTCGTTGGTGCAATTTACAGTACGAAAAACGAAACTCTAGAAAATCAATATTATAAATTCCTAATGGACAATTCATTAGAATCACGTTTCCCCAATGTAGAAATTGCTTTTGCGCATGCATTTAATGAACACGTAAAAATCGGTTAGGGAACTTCGATGTTCATCCTGAGCAACTAAGTATCAAGAGATCTATATAGAATAGCTGATCCACAAAACTGCGTCTGCGTCATTGGTTTAAGCGTGATGTTAACAATCATATCATAGGTACGCCATCAAAACATACTGAATATAACAACGTGAAAATCTGTTATAACGTAACGAGAATTTTAAGTATACTGACCCGGTGAACCTTGTACCGCCATATTTTTGATAATGAATATTTTCTTAGTTTCAAAAAACTCGTTTTAGCATTTATGCCCCCTTTAACTTCCCAAGAGGCCTAAGAAAATATAACACTTCTGGTATTTTTTACATTTTTGACTACACAAACCTTGTCCTGACAAGAACAAACACATAAAAAAATATTATCCAATTTAGTGCAGTCGATCGGAAGTTATGCGCGTACATACATTTCGATAACTCATTTTTATATAAAGAAGTAAATAATAGAAAATGTTTACTCACCAGTGTAGGGTGGAACGACCACTGGACAGTAATTAGGGGCCGGAGGTGCAAGCCGACAGTCTAAACAGAAAATTCACACATATACTTAGGTGCTCATCCTAGAAAAGTATAGACAGAGGTGTCTAGAGCACCTTTTTTGTGGAATATAATTGTATTTCTTCCAAACACATTACCATCAACAATAAACCTATTCTATAATTTATATTCTCGATTGTCGGCACTTGGTGGAAGTTTTAAGATACATTATCCAAGGTTACTGCATTAAATTTTTTATATATTGTTAATTATAGACACCTACATTTTTTTCAATCATCATCATCAGCCGAAAGAAACCCGCTGGTGAACAAGGCCTCCCTCAAAGCTCACCGCAACAAGCGACCCTTTTATTTCTCAATACATACATATAACACAACATTTGCCATAGGTGGGAATCGAATGTTGTGCGGTGTCCCACAGGGTTCGGTTTTGGGCCCGCTCCTGTGGAACATCGGTTAGGACTGGGTGCTGAGGGGCGAGCTCCAACCGGGTGTGGACCTGACGTGTTACGCTGACGACACGCTGTTCACTGCCCGGGGGAGCTCATACAGGGAGGCAACGTTGCTAGCGACGGCGGCGGTGTCACAAGTGGTGATATTTGAGACTGGTGCTCGACAGCCGGTGGGATTTCAGTCCGCACTTCCGGCAGCTAGCGCCCAAGTTGTTGGGCGCGGCTGGAGCGCTGTCGACGCTGCTTCCCTACGGGTTGGACCCAAACGCCGCTTGCAGGCGGTTGTATGAGGGGATCGTGCGGTCAATGGCCGTAAATGGGGCCCCGATTTGGGCGACTGGCCTGACGGCCAGTTCAATCACAAGCCGCAGAGGGTGATGGCCGNGACAGCCGGTGGGATTTCAGTCCGCACTTCCGGCAGCTAGCGCCCAAGTTGTTGGGCGCGGCTGGAGCGCTGTCGACGCTGCTTCCCTACGGGTTGGACCCAAACGCCGCTTGCAGGCGGTTGTATGAGGGGATCGTGCGGTCAATGGCCGTAAATGGGGCCCCGATTTGGGCGACTGGCCTGACGGCCAGTTCAATCACAAGCCGCAGAGGGTGATGGCCGTCAGAGTCGTTAGGGGTTATCGCAAGATGTCCTACAAGGCGGCTTGCGTGCTGACCGGATCTCCGCCCTGGAACCTGGAGGCAAAAGTCCTCGCGTCGTTACATTGGTGGCGCGAGGACACACGGGCTCGCAGCGAGTGACTGATGCAGCGAGTTATCAAGCTGCGCCGGTCACAGCTACGAGAGGTCTTGGTGGCGAAATGGCGGGATAGACTTTCATGCCCTTCTGCCAGCCTCGTCACCATCGAAGCAATCGGCCAGTGCTCGACCTGTGGCTCGGGAGAAGGCACGGCTCTCTCTCGTTCTGCGTGACGCAGGTCCTCTCGGAGCATGGCTGCTTCGGGCGGTTCCTGTGTCGCATAAGCAGGGAGCCGGACGCTAACCTCCATCGGCACCCCTAACTAGGTCCAGAGGCGTCGGACTTGGGGGTGTTCGTCGCTCTCCAACCAACCGGACCCGAGGTGGTCGCGCGTAGTATTCCTGTGCGCCCCTCTTTGAAGTCTTGAGGGGAGTCAAACACCTCACTCTTCTCGCTGACGAGATGTGGTCCGCAGCAGCGGGCCGGCACCAGTGTAGGATTGCGGATGCCTTTTAAATTCCCATGATCCCTGGCGTAGGTGAGAGACGGAAAACTGGGGGGTTTTAGTCAGTAAAAGTCTGACAGACCCCTTCGCCCTCTCCCCAGAGCGGAGGAAATACATGAGAATTCCCATTGTTAAAAAAAAGGTGGGAATCGAATGTGGATGGATGGATCACTGTCACTAAATGAAATAAAATTAGCTGTCAGGTAAAGTAATCGCTAGACTAAATTAATTAATTTTTAATTTAGGCAGGCGAAAATTTAAAATTTATATAAAGTAACATATGATTATAGTTCATTTATATCAGTTTTTTATCTAGCAGAAATTATCGTGACGCTTGGTTTTGAATAGTTCTCTAAATGGTCTTTTAATTGGCGATGAACTCATAGGCCTTAAGGTTTTTGTTAACGTTTAAAGAATAGATTTAAATATAAATTTACAGACGTATCAAGTTACTACTGCATAGGAAATATTTTCGATCAGACAACGAAATTAATTTCTACGTTTTTTCCTTTATACCTTGCCATGTGTTTCGGTTATCGAATAACAAGGAGCGTTTATATGTACTGGGGACCGCGTGTTCTTATAAATTTGAATCTTCCAGTAGATTAAGTTGTTTTAACCTTGTCCAACTCAATGATTCCTCAATTTTGATACAAGAGTCCTAAATATTTCCCGATTAAAAGTAGCCTACAGTACGAACGTCCTGACCAAAAATGGGAAAATACCCATTTTTGAGTTTGTCCTGGACATACAGACATACATAATCATTATGCAAATAATTGTATTCTCAGAAAAAAAAAGTAATGTTCTAAACTCACCGTATCGTAATGGATCATATGTCGGAATACATTCGTATGTTGGGTTATAGCTTGGCATCGGCGGGGGCGGGAACCGACAATCTGTTTAAAACAAAATACACTGACATAACTAAGGTGATTATGACGAAAAATATTAATTATAATATCTTTTAACTAAATATTTAAAAGTATGGCTTTAACCCTCTCCTGAGAGATGACCCGAGCCCAGCCGTGGGACATTATGGGTTGTTGATCATATATTCAAAAATGAATCGTCACGTTATCCACTAGTTAACATTTATTGAGTAAAACCAACTGTTCGTTTTAAAACCTTTTAAATTACGCAGTCTTACTTTTCGTACATACATTTCAGTTAGTAATTTTAGTCATTTTCAGTTTATTAAAATACATAGATTTATATGCATACAAATAATACTCACCGTAAGGCACCAAGGTTATTTCTGGATACCCTAAGCTGCATTGTTCCGGGTTGTAACTCGGCACGGCCGGTGGTGGCAACCGTGCCGGTTTGTAACTCGGAACGGTCGGCGGTGGAAGCCGTGATAGGTTGTAACTCGCAACGGCCGGCGGTGGCAGCCATGCCGGTTTGTAATCCGGGACGGCCGGTGGTGGCAGTCGCACCGGGTTGTAACTCGGAACGACCGGCGGTGGCATTCGGAAATCTAATAAATAAAAACTACAAAAATTTGGTTTTGTTTTACCATTAGAATGCTAGTTAGTTAAATTAACCTGATGTTAAAATCAATAACCTAATTACTTTGCAATTGTGTAAAGCAACAACACAATTGCTTAAGCAACTGCACCGAGTGAGGTCGCCGGAGTACAAATAGTGCAAGGAGTATAAATTTCTTTAGAAAATTATAAGCAAGGTATTCTTTGATGTTTTTTTTCGTACTTACTAAGCTGCACGTCAAGGGATTATATATATACCCGAAAATAGAAGCTTACTTATTACTTGTTTTTCTTTTATTTTTACATATTTCATATATGCTATGTTTTGTATCTACCCATTTATGTAG
>PKRV01001370.1:1614974-1660192 GCA_003709505.1 Hyphantria cunea | reverse complement strand
AAATATGTTCAGACATTTTAACACACAACGCCATCTAGTCCCAAACTAAGCAGAGCTTGTACTATGGGTACTAGACAACTGATATTAATACTTATATACTTTTTTTTTTTTGTAAATACATACATATTATACATAGAAAACACCCAAACTCCGAAACAAACATTTGCAGATCATACAAACATTTGGTCCGACTCAGGAATCGAACCCGAGACCTCTTGCACAGCAGTCGCATTCGCTACCACTACGCCACAGAGGCAGTCAAACAGTTACACACACAGTTAAGAGTACCTAGTAGTATCATTGTTAGTAGATAATAGGAGACGTACTTAATAACAAAACATAATAATAATTAATGTTAATGTTTACTCAATATGTTAGAATGTAGAGCTGATTTAGGTTATTTATTCTTTTTATACATACTTAACTATATTTTTATAAATATTTTTTTTAAATTTTGTTAAAATATAGATAACTAACTTATGACTGTGATTATTCTCGCCTGTGTGTCTTTTGTAGCAGTAAAGAGTAGCCTATACGTAGCAGTGGTGGTGCAGCGGTTTAGCCATGAAAGCGTAACAGACAGATAGATTGACAGACAGACAGAGGATCACTCGAATTTATAAAAATGTGTCTATAGGAGATAGACGTATATTCAAGTTGCCGGATCCACTTTCCAATTGAGCTCAATAGCTGAAGCATTCATAGAAGCATCCCTAATATTGTTTGTCCGTGGAACAAAATACTGGGGCTATTCAAAGTATTTTGTTTCACGGAAAAACACAGGGCAGTTGGGCGTAAATTGATATCACAATAAACTTCCCCCTTTGAAAGACTGAAAAATAAAACACTGATCATTTGCTCTACAGATAATGGTTTTTGTACCAATTTGTGATTTATTTCTACATCCAATGTATAAAATAAAATATGAAGAACCAAAACTATGATTTGAATCGTGTGTTTAAACATAAACGTATTTTACATTAGTTATTTACTAGCTGTACTTTGTTCTTTTTTTAACTTTTAGACGTCAAAATGGCTCAATTGTGCCTGAGTGGTGGTCATTCTCAATTTGAACGTGGGCAATGCGGTATAATGACCCACACCAAGGCGGCCTAGTGCAATGTTTTTCATGTCTCGCTTAAAGGGCCCGAGATCATATTAGGAGGAAAATCTCCCACATAGGAATAATTATTACTTCTACATTGTATTGTAGTATGATGAATAATAAATAAATTATATTAAATAATCGTATATTACATACATTCATAAATTATATTAGTGCCATACGTACCAGTCGACGACGGTGGTGGCAAGGCCGAGTACAAGTAGTAGGGGCGCATGTAGTCATGAGAACCAGGAATGCGGTGCGAGGGATCTGTTTAACAGAAATTGGCTCATTATTATTTAGATATTTGTAATGTTAAAAACGTCTATCGCATTATAAGAAATCACTACCCCTGCTCGTCCTATGGGTGTTGTGAGAGGCGATTAAAGGAGAATACTACATAGGACCACTTTACTGTAAATAATACATGACACCTCAGAGTATACTTATGTATGCTTATGCAAATGTATTCTCAATAATTCAACATTAAAGTTCCTAGTAGTCTCTCCTATTTTACCATCTCAACTCGAACTTGGTAAGGTTTCATTACTATCTACGTAACAATCTATGTTACCGGCCATCTGTATAATTCTTGTATTCTATACCATAAAAACAATGTATAAAATACCAGGGCGGTCCAGGCAATGTATGAAATATTATGAATGATATATGAGAAGTAACTTAGGCTTACTTATAGACTAGCTTCGCCCCTCGGCGTTTCCCGCGGTTATTGTTTTACCGTGTGTAACACCGCGGAGTATTAAATAAAACGACTGCACGACTTGCCTAGTGGGTTAACTGGTCACCACGGCGCTTTATTTCATCATGTACGTTTATAAAGTCTTCGTCTAAGGTCACTAATCCAGTGAAAAATGGAGAATCTTTATAAGCCAGCAATATATGCATTTTTACAAAGGGTACCATTGTTATCATAATTTTCTTACCATCTGTTCTCATCTTTCATAATATTATCCTGTGTAATGTTTCTCAAAAGAAAAAATATACTATATTTTTAAATGTGTTTTACAGTTTTCCAGTGTTTCTTATGAAATGAGATAGATTATTACATAGGAAAACGTATACGCGGTTGTAATTCTTATGTTCTTCGATTCGTATATCGGTTTCGGTTGCGTTCGCTCATATGCTATCGAGTAGAGGAACTAATAATAAATAAATAATAAATAAATATTTTCAGACATTTTAACACACAACGCAATAATATAATACAATACAATGTTTCAGAAGTTTCAGTATTCTAAATTCTACTAAGTACTAGAAGTTGCTAGTAGAATGGCAGATACCGGTATCACTTGATTTATAGGGAAAATTTATTTTTAGTAGCTTTTAAGCCACCAGCGTTATAAGTCAGGTCAAGCATGCGAATTATTTGTGTTTATTTTGTATGCCTACTGAAGGATTATTAAAATACCTTACGATAAATATGAAAGAATTTTTGAACATCCATAGGTTGGAAACATAAGATGCAGAAATTGCCTAAAATCTCTTTAGGACCCTTATTAACCAACTTTATAATTATTACTTAATATAGCTTGTTGATTAGTAGAAATGTCAAACATCACTGACTAATAAAATTTTCACAGGACTTGTTCACATATAACAGCATTTACACAGCAGAATAATTAGATTACCTATAGGCAGGCAGGCTCTTTCGTCTAGTCCGGCCCTCTTTATATGTAGGTACACACGTACATGTCACACTCGGTCGATATTTATACAATTAACCAAGACTGACTTTGTGAGTAAAATCGGTTCAATTTAATTAAATGTGTGCATTTCATCATCATCAACAACCCATAATGCCCCACTGCTGGGCTCGGGTCCTCTCAGGAGAGGGTTAAGGCCATACGTCCCCAGTGGCTGGCCAAGTGGACTGGGGACTGGCAAGAATACCTTGTGGCTACGTAATCTTGCCGTTGGATGTTTTTAAGCCGCCCGAAGGCCTCCAACTAAGCTTCACGACTATTATCGTATGATAACAACCGGGACCGACTGCTTAACGTGACCTCCGAATCACGGAGAGGTCATAAGCTGGATGGGTGACCACCCATCCAGGTTATGACCGCGCCGTCGTTGCTTACCCTCGGTGATTGTTTCTAATCAATGAGTGCAACTAAGCTATGAGTGCCTCCGTGTGTATTTATCTCGATAGTATAAATCAATATAAAAAAGGATTATCTAGAAATATACGCTTGATGAACAACAGAATTACCACAATTGTAGTATTCCAATATATTGTATACTAGCTTTCGACCGCGGCTTCGCTCGTATATAAAAAGTATCCTATGTTATTTCTAATACCGCGAAGAAATGTGTACAATTGTTTTGAGAAAATTAGTATGGCTGCAAGTTTTTGAATGAGATAGAGTTATTTGAAACCTCTTTTGAAGAAAATTACACGACATTATTGATATTGCTATCTTTCAACTGTAATAGATATATTATTATTTAAATTGAAATATATATTTATTAATAAATATGCTCCGTGATGTCAACGTGCCATGGAAAGAAGCATGTTAGGGTTAAAAATCAAAGACAGAGTCAGGAACGTAGACGTGAGAACAAGAATAAAACTCGCAGAGATTCTTACAAGGATAGACGTCCAGAAATGAAGATGGGCTGGACATATGCTACGCCACCCCATTAACAAATGGAGCAAGCAAGTTACCCTTTGGCAACCAAGAGACGGCAAAAGGGGTAGAGGTCGTCAAGTCAGGAGATGGGAAGACGACTTGAAGCAGACAGCGGGACCATTCTAGTTGAGAGTAGCAAGGGACAGAGTCCACTGGAAGGAATTGGAGGAGGCCTATGCCAAAAGGCACACCGAACTTAGGAACCTCTTGCAACCCTATGTTTAGGAATAAAAGGCTATTATTATTATAATTATTATTATATGCTTCGTAATATTTAGATGGGCAAACAAAGCATCCCTTGGTAAAATTATGAGGGATCATTTTTTATTTATTTTCATTTAAAAAACAACTATCATTACAGGTGTACCCCAATGCAATAGTGTTATACAATCTGTTTATTAAAAATACTTTACAATCTTCTTATTATGATAACACATGATTTTTAATGCTGTAATTGTGATTTCACTCAGTGAGCTAATAAATAAGTCTACCTCATTCGCAATTGAATTAAGAGTGGAAAGCGTGCGCGTGAACTGCGCCTCGCTCGTGAAAAGCAAGCAGCGGTGGCCGGGGGTGCCGCCACATGTTTCTATCCGGAATACATATGTGTGATTCGGCTTAACATGTCAGTATTATGTATCCCACCCCTAAGTACTCTGAATAGGTACGAGATGAGTGTGAGCTCCCTTGTGACCCTCAGTTTGTTGTATCCCACCATACCCAGAACCAATAACGTGGGATACATCAATGGATATATTCCCTAGTATATCTGGTACAAAATTCTTATAAATTTATATTGCACTCGTTCCAACAGGAGGTCATATTTAGCTTGATATGGGGCCCAGATAACAGCGATAGTCTCTAGTTGACTTCTTACAAGCTAGTTCTACAATGCTATAATTGTATTTGATTGCTGAAGTCCTTTATCGTTCGTAAAACAAAACCTAAGATTACGAAATAATAATTAAATAATATAATATATATATATATATATATTATTAATAATATCAATTTTAATACAGATCCCTAAATCCTTAACTTCTATGACTCTTCGTATCGGCGTCCCGTCTAACATATAGTTGTATGAGATGGGTGCTCGTAAGCGAGAAAAGGTGATTGTCAGGCACTTTGAGGTATTAAAGTGCAAGCAACCCTATCAATATCTGTCTGAAGCCTTTTGCAGTCCTCCAGGTTATTTATAGGGAGGGAGAGCTCGAGGTCATCTGCGAATAGTAAGCATTTTGCATCTTGGAATACTCTGGGTAGATCATTTATGATTATGATGAATTCCATCGGTCCAAGGTTGCCACTGCGCCTGCGCCGGACCTGGTGAAATATGGGCCCGATACATGTCCTCCATATCCTACGTATCTATCTTGCATATAGCTGGCAAAAAATTAAAGCAATTGTGGAGTGCAACCGTTAGCTTCTTCAGTAGCACGTCATTACTGACCAAGTCAAATAGTTTCCGGTAGTCGAGGTATGCTGCGTCAACTTAACCTCCGCAATCCATCAAAGGGACTACTTCTGTTATGTAAGCGAGTAGGTTACTAGAGGTGCCCCTTTAGGGTCCAAAATTGCCAATTTGCTCGGCCTTTACTAATTTATTATTTTTACATATATTTACAGTTAGTGCAATTACGGCGTATATAGCAGTAGTATTATGAGGGATCATACGGAAGGTGGTTTCTCAATCGATTACCATATGCTCAGTTTGAGTGGAGACCAGAATTTGGAATTTTCGTATCTTTGTAGCGTTAGTATTTGTAAGAGATTTGGAACGATTGTAAATTCAATCTCTGGTTTGTAAATAAAGTCTTTTAATAAGTTTCGATTCATTATAGGTGGTCCCTCAATTGAAACGCTCATCCTCAAAAAATGACAATTTACAGAACATTTTAAAGCCAAATAGATTAATGCTGCAGTCTATCTTTTAGTAGTAATACTTTACTAAAGATTGCTTCGCTAAAAAGTTTCATATGATGTACAGTTTCGTTTTAAAATAGTAATTAAATTACCCGCTACACACTGTCTATCCAGTTTTTAACGGATATACTATCTGTGGCCAGCCTTTATTCTTAAGAACTTGATTGAAACCGAAATTTTGGCTAGCCTTAATGACAATGAGTTTTGACTAGTATGGATGCATATATACCATTGAACAACCTATTTGATAACTTTAATTATAACACTCTGTCAGCTAACACAATATTGACAACTGATAATTAAGATATTTTGACCACTTGAAGGAGTACAACAATTTAAATGCCATGTCTGCCGATGTTAAATTGAATTGATGTTTATCACATAATTTTTAGCACTTTGAGAACACAAATCAGTATGATACTGATCCTAATCAAAATGCATTAGTAATATTTTGTTTATATCAATTTACTTCTGAGGTTAGTTTTTCTTAACTGAGACATAAATCAGCTTCATTTTAAAAGTACAAGAAAACGTTTTATCAGAACGAACAAACCGTTTCACATTTAAATGTATATTAATATGTATTAAGTATATTCCTAACCACATGAGGGAATAACTATAAAATCGCCTACAGTCTAGTATTCCCAATGTACCATAGTAAGGCACACACACTAGGTTGTTCCGAAAATTTATAGCCACAGAATAAATACAATCTCTTCTTTCATGAAACTATTTTGGATTGACGGCTAACTTCAACACAAACCCCCTTTGAGAATATCTTTTTTTTATAAAGAATATGTTTTTTTTAATATGTTTAAATATTATTTTTTTACTCTTCTTTTGTTTGCAACAATGGACGTCTCGTGGGAAGCTATTTGTGCTTTGATTTTCTATGATTATAAACGAGGGTTAAAGTTCAAGGAATCTCAAGAAAACTAACAAGCCGCAGACTCCTTACCTGATCCTGCGATAACATTAGAATGGATATTACGAGAGAATAGATATAGACACATTACACATCGAGCGATACAGGCTGAACTAAACATTGGATCACAGGCAGTTTCCACCATCTTGCATGAACACCTTAAAGTTAGGAAGCTTGCTTCGCGATGTATACCTTATTCTCTAACCGATGAGCAAACAATGCCATCGTATTGATTGGTGCAAATTTATGTTAGAAAAGTTTAAAGGAGGAACTTTTCAAAACCTATTCTTACATTTTTACAACTGATGAATCAATCGATCACAAATCGAATGGGTGTTTGAAGAGGACGATTTATCCCAAAAGGTTGTTCGCGGTCGGAGCGGTAATAAAAAATAATAGCAATTTCAGTACTGTTTTTCAGAGCCCGCCATAGCTGTTGAAACTTAGTCCATTACCTCTATCAACAACGGTGTAACTAAATTAGATTCTATAAAAGTACATTTTTATTGTCTTATTGTACAGAATATTAAATATCCGTTTCATTGTTTCGGCTTCCGTGAATAAATGTATACTTGGAATACTTCAGATTCCTGTCTATAGTCAAAACAATCAAAAAGTGCATTTTGAAATTTGAAACTGACGTGATAATAATAATTACTTGCGGAGGAAGAGCGTAGCTTCCTAACACAGGCATTCCTTGCTTAAAGGTATACTTTTAATTTAAGCTTATGAAGCAATAAAGAATTGTGTTTTTCTAATTTATTTATTTTCCTCCTGAAGGTGTTTATAAAATTAAAAATCATAGCTTTCTACTTTTTATATTTTCTTTAGGGATGGGTAATATTTTTTAAAATGACATGTAATATTTTTCTTTTAATATACGATAATGTAATGGATTGAATATTAAATTAAATTATTTGATCTATACTAATATAATAAAAATAGAAAGATATGATTTTAAATTTTATAAACACCTTCAGGAGGAAAACAAAGAAAATATTGGTATTTTTTTATCAGTCATTAATATTTCTGATTTATTTATTGAAGTATTAAAACTCATTGTGTTAGTAGCAATTTAATTTACAGCTTTGTTGGTAAAATAAAATAATTATTATGCTGCAGTTTCAGCAGCGAGTCTGCAGCACCGGTTTACAATCGACCAGCTAGATAACGGATCAAGAAATTACCAAAAATGTAAAATATCATTATTTATATCGAAAATGTTAATAAATTAAAATTTATAAATTTGACATGAATTCTGTATTGTATGTCAAAATATTTAGTCATAATTTCAAACATAAGAGATACTTATAAAGATACTATATACTGTCACTCTTCATTGAAATATACAGTTGGACCGCGACATGCAACTACTGCAGTTAATGGTGTTCTATTGTGATGGATTCAACTTCAACGACACGACAAGCTTTTTAGGTATTTTCGTACATTTTTATGTTAAAGAAGTGTAATTTACATCTTCTTTTTCGTTGCCTGGCCCTTTTCCATTTTATTTGGGGTTGGCCCTTCCTAAGTGTGTGATACATACAAATTATAATATGAATCGTAAGTGTTCAAATTCACCGGACCTCATTTGTTTTATTTGTGGAGAATTTACTTCATGATCAATTTGAGAACGGTTCACACGGCCAATGACTACTTTTGGAAAGGACTAATTTTGTTCATGGACAAGGAAAGGTATATACGAAAAAATCTTTGAAAAAAAGTAGTAATATTTTTATATTATCTTTGCATATACGAATTAGGTCTCATTAAAAAAAAACTCGTTAAAGCTATGGATAGAAATCGAGAAGGTTTTTCTGTATTTGAAATGTTTATTTCCTGGACTGAGTGATGCTTTATATATATTATAAGACTTTTTGTCAGGTCAATAATAGCTATGTTGATAAAGGATTTCAATTTTATTTATAATTAAATAGATAACAAAAAAAACCGTGGCTTTTTGTTTTGAAGTATTTTTTGGGCAATAGAGTTTTTAAACCATGAGATGGTTTCCAATAGCCTCAGGATATAATATTTCCTGCATTCCCTTAAAAAACTTAAGTGCCGTGAGCAATGAACACGAGGAAAAATTTCATCAAAACATCAAAGAGACAGAAAAAAGATTTTCAAGAAAATGGTCGACAAAAATAGTTGCTGATTTCTGTTGGACACTAAAACGAGATTTCCCAGTGTAAAGAACAAGAGATAATCAAAATGAGCAATATATAATTTTTGTTATATTATAATTTTCTTTTTCAACGTAAATGGGTGTTTAATTTTTTTTTATCTTTGCCCAAAGTATAAAAAAACGAACCACTACAAAACAATGATTTTTTTTATATTATAGTGTTATTGCACTCAGATACTTTTAGTATCTCAGTGCAATAATTATTAAAACATATTACATTGATTACTTAATTTCAAATCAATCATAAGCAAAAAAAGATGTGAACAAGTTCTTAGAAAATCGCTTCCTACTCCGTCGTTTCATTTTGTTACCGTTTTAACTCCTGGCGCTAATCTTTTCATAAGTCTATGACATGTTTTGTCAAGTGCAACATTGAACAAGCTGGGGTCGTTTGACTTGCAACTCTTTAAAGAAGATTTTTTACTCGCTGTCTCGTCTTTGAAAGTTGATTATTTCCAGAATATTGTAGATGTTCTTCCACTGAATAAGCCTAAAACTTTCTGTTCTTATTATTAAATCAAGTCATAATGTAGCCAGTACATTATTATTTTAATCGAGGTGTCGAGTGTTATTAGTATTACATTTAAATAATTTAAGACAAAATAAGAACATTTTTTATACGTTGCAATCTAAGTGGTGACATAAGTCGACACTACTTCATTGTCCTATAACCCTATAAAACTCTTTACCAGCAGACATGGTGAGTATGACACTAATCATGTATTAATACCTACTATAACGTTCTGACGTAGAGATATTTCGAACTGAATGCATCATAATTCTGAAAGATTTTTCATTCCAGGTCATGGGTCAAGTTAACTTTTACAATAACGTTTAATATATATTTCAATAAATTCAGTTATCGGTATCGGATCGGCAATATTGAATTTAATTAAAAGCTTGCTTAAATTAATAGTTAATTAATTGTTTCTCGGTGCAATTCAAATTTATTAATATCTATATGCAATATTATACAGTCGGAATTCATTTCAATAGAAACAGTCAGTTCAAAGGAAAAACTTATCGAATTCACGCAACTTTATTCTTACACTAAAGCAGTGAGGCAGAAACGGTAAATAAATTCAATTGTGAACAAACATAACGCGGACATTGTATGACCGACCCATTCAAGTAAAGAAAGTAACAATAAAATAGCGACGCATTGAGACTGACTCTCGTTATTCAACTAACGGGTAGTACGTAAAGGGTTAAATAATCATTGCCACCACCCAGTTGGTTATCTTTACAAATTATTAAAAACCTATGGATTTGTCGTCAATTGCCTATGTTATATAACACCTTTTACATAAATGACAATATCGGTAGTAATTCTGTTGTCATCATCAAATTAAAATTCACTAAAGTTTGTTGTTGAATTAAATACTTTATCAGCTTACAGCCTATTTTTCCATATCTTAGATCTCAGCTGTCACTGTGTTTAGTTCACGACAAAATAATCAGGGACACACGCTTTTTTATAAGTAAAAATAAAACTAAACTAAACCCTTAATATCCCAATCAATAACCCATAATGTCCCACTGCTGGGCTCGGGTCTCCTCTCAGGATAGGGTTTAGGCCATACGTTCCCATGCTGGCCAAGTGCGGGTTGGGGACTGGTAAGACAACGTTGTGGCTACGTAATCTTACCGTTGGATATTTTCAAGCCACCCAAAGGCCTCCAACTAAGCTTCACGACTGTTATCCTATGATAACAACCGGGACCGACTGCTTAACACCATCAGCGGTTACCCATCTAGGTACTGACTGCGCCCTCTTTGCTTACTCTCGGTAATTGTTTCCAATCACCGAGCGCAACTGGGCTATGAGCGCCTCAAATGTAAAAATTATAAGAAATAATTACCACCATTATATTCTTCTTTTAGAAATGAAAAACAAAAACGGCGGGTCGATTCCTTTAATGCGCCACTGTTATGCATAGGGCTCTCCTTGTAAATAGACAGTTAAACACAGTTATTTTTTAATTTAACACACCGTTTTCGTTAATGTTTGCTAATTTTCCGAAAAAAACTTTTAATATTTTCCCCGACTTGCTGCCTATAGATAGTCTACAGACGCGGACTCAAAAAATATAATACTTCCACTTTTATTACAATTTTCTTTTTATGCAAAACTTGTCCAATAGAAATTTGTTTTGAACAAAGTTTTGTAATCAATGAATTATTTAGTAAAAAATCCCAACTGCGTATAATTCTTTTAATTTTTATGTACCCAGCGACTAAGACGAATCTATTGACTGGTGTCAATAGATCGTTCTCACATTAAAATACGACAAGTCGTTTAGGCATAGCGCGTGCCTAAAAAATTAAAAATATAACCCTTATTCTTTCGCAGTCGGGTAAAAAGTGAATTATTCAATTTGGTGCAGTCGATCGGAAGTTATGTGCATACTTACATTTTGGAGTTTTATTATGAGTTTTAATTATGAATTAGTATATATACTGGGCCTTAGTCATAACTGAACTAATTCCATAGCTATAAAACTGAAAAATATCTCGAACAAATTTAGTTTATTCAATGTTATTATACTTTAATTATTAATGTTTTCAGAGTCATTGTTTTAATACGCAATGTAGCACTCTAAGGGCCGACCACAAATCCTTTACACATTATAAAAGCTGAAATGCACCGACGTCAATACTATATTTAAATTCGAAACTAACTCTATATCTGTCTGTTACGCTTTTACTTCTAAACCAGTTTCAATGAAATTTAACACGGAGATACTTTGATTCTTGAGGATGGACATAGGCTATCTTTAAAACGATTACACGCGGACAGACCCGCGGAGAAAGTAAATTCATAAAATAAGTAAGTAATATAATTCAGCATGATTTTAATTTATGTACTTTGTTTACACTTTGTTTGTCAGACTTAAACTATGCCACGTATTAGCTTAAATACTAAAATAATATTTTAACGAATTTAAATCGTTAAATATTAATAAAAAATCTGAAAGGACTTAGCTTGTAGTATAACAAATTAAATTAACAAATTTCCCGTCATATTCTAAATAAACAATGAATAAAAGAAAACGCCATACAATCCAATCCATTAAACTTTCAAAAACAAGTTGTAAATTTCATCACCATCATCATCATCATCATCATCATCATCATCATCATTATCATCATCATTGTCAGCCTTTGACAGTCTACTGCTGGACATAGGTTTCTTAGAAAAGACGCCTACTATTTACTCAAGTTATACAAGTGGATAAACAACTAATATCTAACACAATTGAAATATATACACACCAAGCAATTAAACAAAGTATGTTTTAAAGTATTAAAATTAATTCAGCAGAACAGAAGTCATAAAAAAATATCAGGATTTTACTTCGCCATTATAATTTAAACGTATTTGATTACTTAAATATTAATTTTGATAAAAATAATGTATAATAAAACTTGAAGACAGTTTTAATACACGAATTAAACTATTTAAATACAGGGATAAACAAGCACTGTAAAAAATATTTTGAATTAATAATATTTTGAAGTAATTATATTTAAGTGATATATTTTATTACACATTTTAAACACCTGACAGTTTTTATACAGAGAAAGAAAATATTGAATTAACCGAGAATCGAACTCAAACCATCAAGTTAGATACCCACACAAATTTTATCGGATAGAAGTCCATCTCTTATTAAGCCAATTGCATACGATTCAAGAATAAATTTACAATTATAAGTACTTTCTTTTTAATATAATTTATTATCGTAGTACAAATCCGTAATATAAATGCCAAAATTTGAAATCCCCAGTTAAAACTTAACTTTCACTTACCTAAGTATAAAAAAATAAGAAACTCAAAACCGATATCGACGTTTTGTAACTCTTACAATGCGCCAGTTACGTTTTTTAAATGTATGTATATTGTATGTATTTCATTTCAACGATGACCTAATTTATAGCAAAACTATGTCAGGCACTAATTCTCAAAATCGAAAATTTCAAACACAAAAGTGAAAAATGAATAAGGATATAATAAGTTTAAACTTACCGCCCATCGTAAGACGACGATCCCAGTCGCTATACCAACCCGAAGTTCACACTTGCAAAATAAGACGCAGAGTGCAGCTAGGTCAGGCGAAGCTTGCAGCGGTTCTGGGTCCCACTCTGGGCTGCAACTAGGTAGAAATGACGCGCACGCGCGGCCAGGATGCGTGAGGACGGCTTCCAGTTCTAGCAGCTTACCGTAAGGACGTAACCACACTGAAACTTGGTCTTCACAACGTCGACCTTATTGGATAGTTATGCACTGATTAAATCTGATATTTCAGAACTGTTTGAGAGGGATGCCGTATTTATAAGATTTGATGTAGGGATTTATATGATAAACTGTTACCTGTAATCTCAGTGTTGTTTATAAGGAGACTAAATAACAATACAAATAACAGCTTTTATTAGACATATAGAGCTAAATTCTAGACCGAGTTCGTGCTTTTCAGATAATGTATTATGACCGATCACGACCCATTGTTGTTACTGTGGCTATTAGAAGAAGGCATAGGATTAGGGGTGCTCTTAGTCCAATTTTAGCTGACTTAATTGGCTTTCACTAGGGGGGTTTTTAAAGTATTTATTTGGATTAGTGATTGGAAACTAAGTAAATCAGATTCCAAGGACTAAAAATTTATTTAGAATGTAAACATTTACGCAATCATATTAGCTTATCTAGCTTATTTTTTAGGTTTCGATCTATTCTTAGCCTGAGATGTCTTAGATTACAATAGAATTAAATGATGTTCCTAGTTAATTGCGTGTAACCGATATATTACAAAAAAAGATAATTATAATTTGTGACTATATTAAAATTTAATTAAGAAACTAGGAATATAATTGTTTTTTTTTAAGAACGAATACGTGGATAGGAAATATACATAATTGAAGCTTTTCACTTTACATCACATTTATTTAAAACCGAAATGGACTTGTGTTAATTAAATTATTAAGTTCTAAAGATCTTGTTAAAATTCCATTATAACAGCAGTTTAAGTTTATACATATACGATAATATAAAATATAGCATTACTATACGCGAAATCCAAACTCTGTAACACATTAAATTGAGCATTTTATTTCATTTCCCTTTTGAACAATAGTTACACACCAATGGAAAACAATGCTTATGAATATATACAATGATATACAGTTGTTTGTTCGGGAATTATAGGTGAGCCATATCTTTTGAGTGCTTGACGTTCTGACTAGGTTGATTTTCAGCCGAACGAGTTATTGATTGTTAGGGATATGTAACTGATCGCGTTGATTGTAGAGCTTATAATAATATAACTATCCACTGTAGAGATTTAAGACATTAACATGTCTATGTTATTTAGGTATTGTATACATCTGTATTAAGTTTTAAAATAAGGCAAAGAAAAAAAGATTTTCATGTGACTTTGATAAGAATGTGACGGAATAATTCGTTGGACATGTCTAGCGAACTTCAGTCTCATCCACAGCTATAATGCGTATTTTTTAATTCTTCGCACAAAACAATTTATTACATTTAAGTTATAAGTACATGTCCTCGATCTGTGAGCCTAAATATAACATTAGGATTATGCAGTAAACATGAGAGTGCGTTTATCCTCATTACTCGTTTATTATCAGGAAAGTATGATTCGACAGGAAGCCTTAATTCCTCCAGTTAAGATTTATATATATTTGTTTTAGAGTTATTTAAGCACCTAACGTGGGAGAGCCACGCTTCGGCATGCATGGGCCGGCTAGACCGGAGTGATACCACGGCCTCACAGAAAACCGGTGTGAAACAGCGCTTACGCTGTGTTTCATCGAGTGAGTGAGGATACCAGAGGCCCATACCCCAAGCCAACGCCCCCTATCCCCCTCACCACCCCCCTTCCCCCCAGGCCGCCATAGTGTGGGTCACCATGCTGCATTGTTCTTTTCCGCATTGAGGATGGTGACCACCACTCTTGGATTCTGCTCATGCTTTCCATCAGGCAGGGCAGAGTCATTTTGGCAGCTTAAATATATAAAAAAAAATCCTATCTTTGCTAACGTGGGAGATTTAAGCGTAGACACGAGGGGTCCCTTCGATTGGAGTGACTGGCCTCACGGAAAACTGGTATTACGTAATTCTTCCCTTACTTTTCACCAAGATGGTTAACAAGCCCAAACCCTCCTTTCCACTAACTGTAAGTGACCATGACCGGAGGCATGTTACCCATCTGCTCGTTTGCTTCCTAATACAACAAAAAAGCAATACTATACCTTGTGTACAAGATCACTTTTTCTATTCTAAAAGTAGATATTATTGAGAAAGATTTGAAATTGAGAAGAAATTGTCTGTCTCTTGGGTGGAGTTTTCAGAGTTTGATGTGTGAAGATCTCTTGTTATCAGCCGAGTTATTTCTCTGGAATAAATAAACTCTAACTTACTTTTTACATCCGTTCAGATATGTTCTAATGTAAGTACCATTAAGGTCAGTATTACCCATTAGAAAATCTGTTAAAAACAAACACAGTTAAATAATTACCGTGTAAAAATTCATACATGAAGTAAATGCTATTATTTTATATATGGAACTTAAATTTATTTCATTTAATTTCTGCAATCTACGTTATCAAATACTGATCTAAAACGCCTGACAAAAATGTCAGACAAATGTCTATTTACTATTTTTATTCAGCCCTTATTTTTCAATAAACTTTTTTCTTTTAACATAAGTGATGTATGATGAAAAAATATGAACAACTTTTGTCAAAATGATTGTTCAAAGTTCGACCAAATGAGAAATAGATTACGCGATTGATAACATAAGTTGGTACTTCGACTGCTTTATCTACAGTGCTTATTAAATATACGAGTAACTTACTTGCATATCTATTTCATCTAGTCTAGATGCTTTATTTTTCGGTAGTTAAGAATTAGGGAAGGATAATGTCGACTTCTATGGATATCAGATGAGCCTTTCGATTCGTTCGATTATTGGACTTGTCTTAGTTTCTAGGCTTGGGCTCTAGTAGCATAACAATACTGATTAACAATACCGCAGCTCAGGTAATTCCAAATTATTTTAGAATTATTGGCGACTGATCACTACTTATATTTGGAGGTAACCCCTTTGCTATAACGTCACAAACTTTAATGAATAAAAAATAAAAACAGCCTGGAATAAATAAAACATGATACATAACAAATTTTCCAACGAATTCCTACTATTGACATGTTTTTTCAAGCTTTTAAGCTATCGAATATTGTGATAAGCAATAATATTTTTTTTTTATTTATTTGTCTTTATCGAATACACATAGTAAGAAACGGTACAATAGGAACAGTCACAAAGTATGTATAACAAATGGCGGAAATAATAATTTAGTTAGCTTTTGAATTGAAAATTCGTCTTAGCTTAAAAATACAGACGTAAACTATTGAACCTCTGTGTTAAAGTGTACAATTTAATTAAATAAAGTGTTTTGGTACTCAAATTAGTAACGAATGAATGGATCTACCTTTTTTCGCGAATTTCAGGCAGTGTTTACAATTATATTTGTGCACATTGTTTTTGGTGTATCAGATCAACAACTTGTTTTTCATACCGGCTTAACATTAGTTAATTTAATATATCAAGTAAGTTCTTTTGCCTGTGGCATATTAACTGTGGTACTATATAATTTTAAAATGTCTTGAATTATTATATTCCTACTTTAGCAAACCCTAGTTTCAGATTTTACTACATACCAAGTCATCGTGGTAATTAAATAGTCAAGCTTATTATTCAGTATTACTCAATTGCTATTGACGGGTCTGTAGGTCTAATAGTCAGCGTTGAAAACTTTAAGTCATAGTTTTTGGGTTCGATTCCCACAATGTGCAAATATTTATACAAATATATAAAGCTGAAGAGTTTGTTTGTTAACTTGAACGCGCTAATCTCAGAAACTACTGGTTTGATATGAAAAATTCTTACAGTGTTAGATAGCCCATTTAACGAGGCACAGTATATATATATATATATATATGTTCACGCTAAGACCAATAGTAGCGGAGCAACAATGAAGAATGTTACAAAAACGGGAGAAAATTGATATATAAAATAAACGCTTCGGGCAATATGTAAACGAGGTTGCATGGATCAGCTAGTAGTGTGATTAACACAATTATTTATTCTGCATCTTGGCGTAATTTACCCTTATCCATGTGCATTGTCCGGGGTTACAATTTTTATATTCTTATCTTAGTGGAAATAAAATGATAACACAATTACGCATAAAAAAATACTGTCAAACCTAACATGAAGGTTACAATCATGCAGAAGTAGATGAAACGTGTATATATGGTGCTTATATACGACTGCACTAATAGCGTTGTGGTTTAAGCGGTTGCCACGCCGTTTCCTACTGCACTGAGTCTTGTGGGTAAACACTCTAGATGGAACAATAATGTTTGTGATTCACAAAATGCTGTTATGTCCTAGGTATTCCTTATGTCATTTTCATGTAGGTTTGCAAAGTCAATTTTGGGTAAACGAGTTCTTGAGTGGAGACCGCGTCTCGGCAAATATGTTTGCCGAGACGCGGTTACACTATGGTGTAGGACGTCCACAGGCCAGGTGGAGCGATGATTTGCGCGAGACGGCTGGCAGGAGCTGGATGCGAGAAGCCTTAGATCGAACTAAGTGGCGTGAAATTGGAGAGGCCTATGACCAGCAGTGGACTGCAATAGGCTGATGATGATGATTGCAAAGTCAGCCGCAATACGGGATTGACCAAAAAACGGGGCGTTGTCTTAAAAAAAAATCAGCACCATCATCAATCGACTGCCTCGTTAGCGCAGTGGTAACGTATGTTTGTGCTTGAGGTCTCGGGTTCGATTCCCGGGCCGGACCAAATGTTTGTATCATCTGCAAAGATTTGAGTTTGGGTTTTCAATGTTTAATATGGATGTATTTCCAAAAATAACGTTAGGACTAGGAGACTCTGTTTGCTAGATGTCCAATAAAAAAAATATAAATAAGTAAAATAAAGTCAATAGTTCATAAGGATTTGATCATAAGATCACTGTTGCCAAGCTCAATCTGTTAACTCATCAAAGGAATCATAATGCCCTACTCAATCCAGGAGTAGCATCATGCTGGAACTCCCGGGCACGAGTTGGGGCTATGAAGTATTGAGTTGACACCCTCTTTCTACAGTGCAAGTGTCAGTTATTGGATTTACATGCACCACACCATTATACTAACAATCCAAGATTTAAAATTACATCTTTTTTATTTTATTTACGGAGCTTAACCACAATTTTGATTAAGTCGCTCAATATTACTTTCAATACAACAAATCGACTGCCTCGTTGGCGCAGTGGTAGCGTACGCGACAGCTGTCCATGAGGTCTCGGGTTCGAATCCTGGTTCGGACCATATGTTTGTATGATCTGCAAATATTTGTTTCGGAGTTAGGGTGTTTTCTATGTGTAATATGTATGTATTTACAAAAAAAAGGAATTTATATCAGTTATCTGGTACCCATAATACAAGCTCTGCTTAGCTTGGGACTAGATGGCGTTATGTGTTAGATGTCCAAAAAAAAAAACTAAATTTTTTGCTTATGAAGGCGAATGAAAGCTTTATAAGGCACTTGTTGCCGGCTTGCATTTTAAGGCATAATAATAACTTCACTTCTACGTATAAACTACGAAAGATCTATTAGATAAAGAGTTTCCACCTTAAATATAAGCTCCGAGCACAAATTAGATTTTGCTGTGATATATTATAGTTGCGGGTCTATATTGGTTCAATGAATGAAAGAGGCGCTCATAGCCCAGTTGCACTCGGTGATTAGAAACAATCATCGAGGGTAAGCAACGATGGCGTGGTCAGTACCTGGATGGGTGACCGCTGGTGGCATGTTACCATGAGCGTCTCCGTGATTCGGATGTCACGTTAAGCAGTCGGTCCCGGTTGTTATCATACGATAACAGTCGTGAAGCTTAGTTGGAGGCCTTCGGGCGGCTTAAAAACATCCAACGGCAAGATTTACGTAGCCACAAGTATTCTTGCCAGTCCCCAACCCGCACTTGGCCAGCGTGGGGACGTATGGCCTTCACCCTCTCCTGAGAGGAGACCCGAGCCCAGCAGTGGGACATTATGGGTTGTTGTTTTGTTTTTGTTTTTTTGAATGAACATTGATAGTCGTGTCTTTGATATTTGAATAGCTAAGATTTTCTTTGAAACTCAATAATGGTTTATCTTATATTTATATCAAGAGTTGTTACTTTGTAAAATGAATTTAGATATATTTTCCTGGGAAGCATAAGCAAGGAGCTTTGGGCTGAAAGACCTCATACTAATTTGAATGTAAAAATAACAGACTAAATCGTCTATGATTCCCACTTGTCCACAAAGTCCATATTCGGTAAAATTTGTAAAAAAATTAAGTACAAATATATAGTTTTATGTGAACATATTTTTAAAATTAGGATATGCAAAGGTATAGTCAATGCTGACAATGACCTTCATAGTTATCTATGCCTAGCTGAAGAAGAAACAAAATAGTTGCAAATAAGATAGCCCTGCTAAACCAGCAGTTTCATTATAAACACACACATGCACCGAGAAAATACACAAAGAACACCGTTCTATTTGTAATACCTGTAATAAACCTAAGAGAAAATCAATAACATAGATGAATATTTCCCGGCAACAATGCAGCAAGGTGAATTTTCTCAAGCAAAGTAAAATAGACGATCAATTTTCGAAGTTTCAGAGCAACAGGTCCAGACTCGTCGGAAACGGTCGGAAACATTCAAACATGAATTAGCAGTATTGAACTTTTAAAAAGTAAACATTTTAGAATTATATCAACTGTATTTGCAACTGTTGCTTAGAAAATTGCATATTTATGTCGAGTAATGTATGTAGGTATTTTTATGTATATTTTTTAACATGGACAATTGTAGCTCAAAAGGCAACAGTGCCTTGCCTGCTTTTGTCAGAAATCAGAGGTAGGAGGTGCTTTAGGAACCGGTAAATCTAGTTGGTTAAAACCAACGAAAGAATCGTGTAACAACTCGTTTCTGTATGTCATAGGTATACAACTTTACTGAAAACAATGGTGCTAATTCTGCTATTGCATCACTTAACTAAACTCAAATTTCTCTTATTTAAATATAACAATTTCCTAACCTTTTTAACTTACTGTATTATCGGTTATAACCAGTTGAGTAGTAGTTTCTTTCAATATTGTATAAAATCTTCAGTACGGCCATGGGCGTACCCAGGTCCTGGGTCCGGGGGGGGAGGGTAATCTGGTTTTTATAATAGACTAGCTCCGAGCCCTGCGGTGTTCCCTGCTGTTATTGGTTGCGAGTAACGCGTCGAGGAGTCTAAAAGAGTCGGGCTAATGGTGTACTTTAGACTAAGTTACTCCTTATATCATTAGCTATCTGCAGGTGAAAGTCCCGTCAAAATCGGTCCAGCCGTTTCAAAGATTAGCCCAACCAAACAGACAAACAAAAATTGAAAATCTTTCAATTCGAGCAGTGGAATAAGGCATTGCCAGAACAATTTGTAGAGATGTCGTCAAAATGATTCTGCAGCTTGTATTAGCTCCGTTATCCCAATATTTTTTTTATGGGATAAGCGGCAAACGAGCAGACGGATCGCCTGATGCTAAGCGATTACCGACGCCCATGGAGACCCGCAACACCAGAGGCGTTATTAGTGCGTTGCCGGCCTTATAAAAGGAGTACGCTCTTTGCCTTAAAGACTGAAGGTCGTATTGGTCCGGGAACACCGCAGGCGACCGTTTATTCCACAATTTGGTTGTGCGAGGCAGAAAGTTTCTAGAAAAGCGCACAGTTGCGGACTCCCAACCATCTAAATGAAGGGGCAATGAAACTTCTGTCGCTTAGGACGATGGCTGAAAGAGGCGGCATAGATCAGTTCAATCAATTCTTAGGAGCATTTCCTATAGTAAAAAACATTAGAATGCATAGCGAGGCCACATCGCTACGCAGCACTAGAGTTTAGTCGATTTGAAACATCTTGGCAGTAAACGATTTGAATTACGTTCCGTTGGACGCGGTCCTGAGGGAGTAGCTGATAGTGGGCAGTAATAAGAACAGTATTCCATAGGAAGCCGAACCAGCGCCTTATAGAGCAGAAGGCGGTGGGCCAGAGTGGAATATCTCTATAATGTGCGTCTCTATCTGTTGCTAATGCCAAGCTTCTTCGAGGCCAGTTTAGTTACCCTGCAAATAGCCATGAAACTGGACTTCACTCGATATGTCGACAGCAAGTATTCCAATTAATTATCCAAAAAGTGTATTATCGTACATAAAACGTAGGTAACACTCAATTTGTCAGTTCATTTTGTAAAGGACAACATAGTTATGAACAAATTTTCTAGAAGTAATGCAACCATTTGTCACAGAGAAGTTTTGGTATGAGACAATAAGTTTCTACTTGTGCGAGGTATAGCTATATCGCTAAATCAATCCCTAAATATAATAGGCTAATTTTGGTTCTCTCAAGGTTAATAGATACTTGGACATTTTTATTTTTCTCAGCAATTCAAAACTGTATATTATATTCTTAAAACCCTAAAAATACTCTTAGAAGTATGACCCCCGAATTTGACCCCTAAGTTGGAGTACTGTGATGATCTGATTTTCGCGGTACTCAGTGGCTTGGCTGGATTCAATAATGTTGTTGTGGAAGCGGGGTGTGCGCGGACCGAGGCTTCCACCTATTGAGGTTCCACGCACGATTTTTACAAGTTGTACATTGTACTCCAAATGGCAAAGAGTACTTTACTTCTTCTTAACTTTAACCGTAGGAGAAGATAGTTAGTGGGGATGTAACCAAACCCAGAGGGGGCAGCTGCCCCTCCCTGCCCCCCTCTAGGTACACCCATGGGTACGGCCACGGTATTCAATGAGAGTTTCTTCACTAATGAAATGGTGCAGAAGCATCACTAGGCCGCCATGGAGTGGCTCACCAAGCTGCATTATTGCATTGTTTGTATTTGCAATGAGTATGGTAACCACTACTCACGGATTCTGCTTAGGCCTTCCATCAGGCGGAGTAGATTCGTTTTTGCAGGACCATACATAAAAAAACACAGTGATTTGACGATTATTTGTCACTTTTCACATATGATACAATACCGTGGGAGAGCCACGATTCGGCATACAACGGCAGGCTTAACCAGAGTGATACCACGGCCTCACAAAAAATCGGTGTGAAACAGCGCCTGCAGTGTTGTCACCGAGTGAGTGAGGATACCGGAGGCTCATAATCCAACACATCCCCTCGTCCCCCTCCCCAACCCCCAAGGCCGGCACGCACTTGTGACGCCTTCGGTGTTACGGGTGTCCATGGGCGGCGGTAATCGCTTACCATCAGGCGATACTCACTTAGATATAACTAAAAATATAAAATAGTAAACATAAATAAAAAAAAGATCAGATAAAATACAATTTTGATATATTATACACAAAATGTATTAATGAAATTTATACATAATAAATAAATAAATGTATAATTTATAGTGATATCATAAAGAAGTCAAATTTGTGCATCTCTGGTTGTACTTAATCGATCTTGAAAATCCTTTTACCTATAGAAAGCCACATTGTTTGTGAGTGTCATAGGCTATATGTTCTAAAGTCACATGAATGTTTATCGATGCATATCATAATGGTTGCTGTTTTCAGTCCACATTTAAAATCAAGCTCAACTATTTGTATTGTATTGTAAAAATATAGTATACATAAACATGTTTCTAAAAAAAGCTGGTTTAAGGCTTACAAAATTTAGAAATAAATATTTTGTACTTCCAATATACCACTTTGGATGACAAGAAAGAAAGGTTCATATTGTTGAAGTTAAGTTGTTTGAGAATGTTAAATTGCAATTCTGTGTCGTGTACCAAAGCTGTGCTTCCGCTTTTGTCTCTCAATGTAATATGACGACGCGACGCAATAAATCTTCATCATATTGTGAATCGCGATATTGTCTTCGTACAATGCGGTATATCAATCTGGTTTCTTGATATGATTACTTTATGTTGAGATCCTAATATCTAGTACTTAATGATTTATATAGACGTCGACTTCTGTAGACGGTCGTGCGAAACGCTCTTTCTTAAATTGATAAATAACATCTTAATGGAATCAATAACAGACTGAGATGAGAACTAAACAAAAGAGGCTAAATTACAACTACTCTTGTGCCGTTTACAAAAATCGAATGATAGCGATATATTTTTGTTTTGAAAGTCTAAAGCTATCCTCTTGAGCCTGTATTATACTTAGGGTGTGTTAAAAATGTAATAAGTGCCGACTTCCGTAATATTGCAAATCAGCCTGTATTATACTTAGGGTGTGTTAAAAATGTAATAAGTGCCGACTTCCGTAATATTGCAAATCATTCACATCACACAAATCAATCACAGATTAATTAAGGGTAATACTGGCAAAATTTTCCATAATTAAATAAAAACATCCATTTCAAATAATTTTACTTCTTTATAAATCAACTATATAGGACATTTAAAACTCACCTTGATCAAATATACACACTTCAACTGCGTATCTTGAAAACCATTGTTCCGGACAACAACAAAACCAAGTTCGTACTTACTACTACAAACTATTCGATTTTTGTAAAATCATACCTATACTTTACAAAATTAAGTTTATATTATTGAAGAAAGAATTTTTTAACAAAAGTCTCAATAAATCCAAAATAATTAATGACAATGATATTAGGACACTTAGCGTTACAAACTCTAAACTATTACTCCCAAAATATAACAATTTACATATACACGGGAGGAAAAGGACACTAGAATACACAATTCTATACCTTTTCAATCAGCTATATATAATATCTCTAAGAAACACAATAACTAAAAATAATATAAATGATAAGCTAAAGCAATACTTCTTACCATAACAAAAACTAAATCATTAAAAGCTGTATGTACATTCTAAAAAAGATCAATAAAAATATTAAATACTAACTTGTTAAATACATGAAATAACCTTTGTCGCTGTAATTTTTATTTTTCTATTTTACTTTTTTCTAATCGGACCCGCACATGTCATTACGTTATAGAAGCTAGTTCGTACAGCGACCGTTGTACGAGCCAATGTGTAAGATGCGGGTTTTGTTTTGCATCTACCTACGATTAGCGTTTGTGTAATGTGACATTTAAATTTATTAATTGTAATCGATGACCTTGATGCACGGTAGATCTCCAATGAGATTGTGACTGTATCAATTGTAAGCATTTTTGTAATTACTTTAATAAATAATTGAATTTTAAAAAAATGCAGCGCCTTTCAGTAGACTACGACGTTAGTTCTCAGTAACACCCAGTTAACATATTGTAGATGTGTTTGCAGGGACAGTCGTGCGCTTTATTTGCCTGGGCGCAAGGTAAACGTTTATTATGCATCGTTTCGAAAAGGTCTGTCTTTGATGGAAGTTAATTAATGTTGACGACAGTATTCTGCATAACTTGTAACAGATGTAGCAAATACGGCAATTAATTCTACGTATTTAGCTATTTTAGTAGACTATGACGTGCACCGCACTTGGAACTCAAAGTATTTGTAGTAATTCGCTTTATGGTCGCTTATAAAATGGAATGTGAATATTTTTTTTAGACTGGTGTAATTTTCAGTGCAATGAAAAGATTTGAAAACTATTTCTTAAAAAGTATAAAGAAGTGACTAAAACATCGTTGACCTAAGTAGTGTTTCAACAAAAACAGGCGCAGTGTGTAATAAAAAACTATAAATATACTTGCTAGCCCAGGCAACTTCGTCTGCATCTTACACTCTTTTCAATCATGCTCGGCTACAATCAGCCTAGGCGTAATGTTAACTATCCTACCCTAGGCACGCTAGCTAAAAACACACATCAAAAATTATGAAAATCGGATAGATAGTTTTGGAGTTCATCGTGAGCAATAACTTGACACTACAATTATATTATATATCAATAAATAAATTATTTTATATATCATAGATGTGTAGATATAACATATGTATGTTGTATAAGACTACAAGGTTAATATTATACAAGTAATAAAACTGATACGGGTTAAATAATCTGAGCTTTAATGATAAACAAATTACTATAGACTTACAGAAAACCGGTGTGAAACAGCGCCTGAACTGTGATTCACCGGGTGAGTGAGGATACCGGAGGCCCATTTTTTTATTTTACGTTTGGAATCCCCCTCGGGCCTTCACCCCAACGGGGTTTGGTGCGGGGCAGTGTGTTGGAATCGAACTGAATAAAACCACAAGGTGTACCACTCTGCTCCTGAGACAGAAGAGATCCGGGTACCGCTTTCTTTCGACAGCCGGACCCGGGATACCGGAGGCCCATACCCCCTTGTGGCTAACCGGCCAAAAGTCGGCAACGCACTTGTGTAACCTCTGGTGTTGCGGGTTTTCATCAGGCGATACATACGTCTGCTCGTTTGCCCCCTATTCTATGAAAAGCACACACATTTAAAAGTAAATTAAATATTCTCATCGAACTGACATCACATGGTAAAAATTATTATTATAAATAATCCTGTACTGTTGAAAAAATAAGAATATATTGAAATATTATGTCAAGTCGTACAGCATAATATCAATCCTCAGAACGACTGGTTCGTAAACAGATTAGACATTTAATAATAACTTAGTCTACTACTTGCGTCAGTTCTTTCTACTAATGCCTCCCTATAAGTTCTAAGTAGTTTTTTCCACTTATTCCACTACTGATTAAGATTGTTGTTGAGAATGATATGGTGTAGAGAGAACCTTTTATATACCGACAACAACTTCACATTTTTCTCCGGTACTCTAAAAAATAGGCGTGACTCTAAGTAATTAGGTACGTAACAATTTTTGTTAGTTCAAACATTAAGTGCATGAAAACGACATGGATATTCCTACTTATTCTAATCAGATATACGTTTAGGTCTAGATTGATATCGTTCTCTTGATTTATTTTTCTAACATCTTATTATTCAACAATTATCTACCTAACAATTGTGTAACATGGTCATCTCCTCTCAAATTTTTAATACCTAGAAAAGGCTACTAAGTTGAGACATCATCATCTTCTTAGCCTCTTTTATTCCCAAGATCGTTTGGGGTTTAACCGGTTCAACCGGTTTTACCTGAATATTAGTTTTTAAACAGATCGACTGGCATCTGACCTCCGCAACCCTGAGGGTGAACTGAATTTGAAGGTTGCACTTGTTGACAGTATAGTAAGGACACTGACTTCACTGATGTACATGACAACTGTACTTTGGTCCGGCCACCTTCATATCGGCGATTGATCAAATGAATTGAATGAGTAGCATTTATTTCATTTCAGCATTTTATTTGCAATCATTGCAACGGAACGCGCCGTGTTTTGATTGGATACTACCACTTATGTAATGAGCGTAGGTACCTACTCGCTCTTAATGGATGCATAACAAAGATGTGTGTAAACGATTAATGATTTTGATTATAACCAGCTTATACAAATCGTGTATTTCACTTATATTTTACCCGACTACGGCGAAACTAAATGGAAGGATGATATTTCTGGCTGTCTATGTATGTATGTTTGCTCCGCCGTAGCATCTAAAGAACTAATCCGATTTTTATGAATAAAGTGCCAATAGGTTCATAATAATGGCTTGGGTGGTATCTTGGTCTTATTAAAGTGCCTCTTTAGTAAGTAAGTAGTCGTATTTAAACTAGTAGAGTTATAGTTTTTTAACCTTTTTATTGTTATATTCCTTCACTGTTTTATGTCAGACTAGTTTTAGCCAGAGCCTTCGCTCGCGCAGAAGTGGATATTGTCATCCCTTATTGTACTCCTTAGGGATGGCACTTTCAAAATTCCTTTATTACTGCTCACTTACATTATATAAAAACCTAAATGCACAATTTCAGGATTCTAGGTTCAGCGTCAGGTCAGTCACCTTCCTGGTGGTTAATATAATTATTAATAAAGTACACATGAATACTGTAAAATGTGGATAATCAAAAAAATTGCTGCATCACTAATCGTAGACATCAATAAATATCACATGAGGCTTTGTTTCTCAAAAAAAAGTTATAAGTGGAAGTCAGGTTTACTTTGATATTGGGTCATAATAATAGAAAATAGATTTCAATAAATAAACCTTTCAAAGTAATTTCAAAAAACGACATTGATTATGAGATACAAAACTCTTTACTCACTCTCCACAGCACACTCAAAGGATTAACTATAATTTATGGTTTAGTCACATAAATATTATTTTTTTTATACATACATTCCGCCTTTGAAATCTCAATAAAATAAAATATGAACAATTGAATGAAATATGGATTCTTTTATCATCCTAATCTTCTATTACTATAAACGAGAATGTAAGTTTGTTTGTTACGCTTTCACGCTAAAACTACTAAATCAATCATCATGAAACTTTGTACACATATTCTTGGAGATATTAAAAGTAACATAGGATACTTTTTATTAAATGCGAGAGAAAGCCGCGAGCGTAAGGTAGTTAGATATAAATAATATGATTATATTCTATTAGAAAAAATAGATTGTGTGTTATTAAGGTATTTCTTGATATTCGACAAAGCACATAAATACTTTCGTTGAATTCGTAATTCATTTTTATTCCTTACTAACCACCCGGCCCGGCTTCTCACAAAAGTCTTTGTAATCATCGGATTTCCTCTCTAATGTACCTATCTTCTATCTACCTCGAATCACTCTATATATTGTTAAAAACATGCATGCATTAAAATCCGTTGAGTAGTTTAAAATATCCTAGCGACCAGACAGCCGAAGCGATTTAATATTATGTCAAGATAAAAGAGTTGTGAAAAGGGGCGCAGTACTTGACTATAGTTTTAACTTTAACTATAGCTTGTACACAACAACTCCTGATGTAGGGAGCCAACGAGCAGGCTAAATGCATCAAGGTATTTAGCAGAGTATTTCATTGATCGAAATCAGCCTTGCGTTTTGGACCCTCCGGTCAGAGATGCATGAGTTCCGTCGTAACGTGAACTGCACAATGGTCAATGTTAGTCTTTGAACTTCATTAGTAACATGAAATTCTTAGTACCTACTATTATTGTTATGTAGTTATACATAGGTATATAAGCCTATCTGTCACTCGGCGTACTTGAAAGTGTTAACGCCTATATCTAAATAAATATACATACTGCGCGGTTGGCCTATTGGTGTAATCGGTCGTGATGCCGCTCTCTACTGCGCCATGGGTTGTGGGTTCAATTCCATAGGGGCCAACACATTGTTGTCCTGAATCTAAGTGTTGTTTGTCTCCGTTACATGTACGTTTGTAAAATCCTCCGCGCCGAGAGAGACTTTGAAAAAAAAAATATGATCAATAAATAAATAAAATTGAAAATAAATGATTCTCACATTAAAAAAAACAGTTTTTAAAAGATATTTGTTTCGGGTAATTTTTTAAATGATTAAACCGATGTGGTCTGCACTTTACTGGCAGATAACTAATGACTTAAGGTGAGGCTTTAATAGCTTCGGCGGCTTGTACTTTTACAACAACAACCGCGGGGTGCAGCTAGTGATATACTGAAGACGTTTTCCGGAGGTGAGTGTTATGAGTAAGAGGCATCGAATTTAGGCATCAGGGAATCATCTGTCTCCATGTAGCCGTGGTGTAACTACGTCTAAACGGTGACAGAAAGAATCAATTACATTGCACTTCATCATCATCATCAACAGCTTTAAATAGTGCTCTGCTGGATATATGAACATAGGCCTCTTCTCTCTTAGAAAGGAGGCCTACAAAGGAACAGAGAACTATATAACTTAATCTCTGTTCGGTGAGGCCTAGTACACCACCCTGGCCAGTGCACTATAATGTTTACTTTGAGGAAAGTCTGGTTACATGAGATGACGTTACTAGTTGATTCTAATTAAATATAATTTGATTTTTAAGTTCAGAAAAATCTTTCTGCTTTCGTTTCTTTTTTGTGTAAAAATCTTCCTAATGCGGCTCAAACTTAACTTTACATTATTTTTAAGTTATAGGGGACAAACGAGCAGACGTATCGCCTAATGGTTAGCGATTACCGCCGCCCATGGACATAAAGCGGAAAGATCCTGGAAAAGCGCACAGTTAATATATAATTACATGTTATTTCCTAGCTGACCCACACAACTTCGTCTACGTACCTTTTCTATCGTACTCCTATTGGTCCAAGCGTGATGTTAACTATCCTCTTAAGCACTCCAGCAATCAGTTAGATAATTTCGGAGTCCATCGTGAGCATCTAAGTGACACAAGAATTATATATAATAGATAAACAATTAAGAAATTAAATCAATAAGTAAGACAGTTTCGGTAATACTTATACTCATACAAAATTATAGCTGTCTAGTATAAAATATTTTAAGCCAAGCAGGAAACTTAGAAGAACCAGACAGACAGGCGTACCAGGGGTCAAGATCCATAGGGAATTTTCAAAAGCAGAGATGTTTAAATATGTGTACCTCACTGTGTGTTTAGATGTTAGCCCTTTACTGTGTGGTGAACTTATTTAAGTATTCTATCCACGGTTCTATGCTATAAACACTACAGTAATTGTGGTTCAGTAAACAAGATTTTGAGATACTGAATAAACGTTTGTTCACTACACTAATCTCGAGTATGTTTGTAATTTATGTATGGTTATATAAATGAGCTACTTCAGGCATCCTATAAGTTTTAGGCGTCTAGTGTATATGATGAGATATAAGACTTATGCTGCATTTTTTGTATAATTTAGTTGATAAAATAATCAAAATTTAATTTAACTATTTACTATTTTACAGCACGGCAGCAGACTTATTTCATCTCTCATGCACCTCATGGTCTCGGTTTCGATTCCCGGGTCGAGCCAATTGTGTTTTTTTATAATATGAGTTTTCGGCGTTTGAGTGTAAACTACCTATACATATAGTTAAAATTTTAGTACTAAGCGAATTTATTTAGTAAATAAATTTATAGTTTCGGATTTACCTATCTATTTCTATCAAATTTGACTTCTTATATTTTCAATGTCATTTGTATATTTGTTCAGTCCTGTCTACCTGGGCCATTAAGTAAGCTTTATTTAGAAAAGAACAGCCTTGTCGTAATGGATAACAAATGTAACAATTCTGTCACTGTCTGTCGATTGGGTCGTTGAAAAAAAAACAAAATCTTCTTAGTAATTTTTAGGATTCCGTAGCAAAAACGCCATAAATGGAACCCTTATAATTTCGTCATATCCATCCATCCGTTTTGCCATTGATGTGTACGAACTACCAGGTTTCATCAAATCGCAATGTAATTCACACCGATAAGATGGTTAAATTAACAAAAAATTTTTTTTTAAGTTACCTCCAATACCTTTAAAGTAAGGATGTTATTTTTATATTTATCTATCCCATAATATAGGGTGTTGTTGGATAGGTATTTTACGAAAAAATAAGGGTTTCTAAAGACAATATTACTCTAAAGGTATCCGTTTTGAAGATATTAAACCTTAAGTCACTGTTTTAAGTAACAATTAAACATTGGGACCCCCTCTTAGTCTAACGGCGATGAATGGAGATGAGAAAAAAGTAATTAAACCTAGTATTTTACCATCACAGCTAAGTTTAAGCTTACACTCAAGGCTTATTATTTTACAAGTAAGTATTAATCGGCAAACTAATTCGATGTTATAGACTGCGGAGCTAGATTTTATGACCCCGCTTTTTCAGTTACCATCAATACAATAACGCGTGTTACGTGTATGATGAAAGGTTGTCGTTTAATAATTTACTAATTGACCAACGCAGCTCCACCTGCGTCTGCCATCGCAAGTAGCCAGAGGCGACTTTACCTATAGAGAAGGGTGTGCGGTGCACGCGGGCGCAGCAGTGCAAGGGCGCCGCGGCACTTTTAATTACGTTTATTGACTCGCTTCGTCTACTAAAGGGCGCTAGAATGATGATTGCGCATGGGCACTTCTCGGACCAGGGAATAAGCTATAAAAAAATCATAGTGAGTAAACCTTCAGTGTAAGACATAAGTTGTTACGGGTATTTTTTTCTTTTTAAGGGAACAATTCTGTGATAGCTACATGATTCGCTATTTTATTTTATTTTATTTTATACATCTATAATATTATGAAGCTAAAGAATTTGTTTTTATATAGTTTATACTTGTAACAAATGGATTAAAAGATCGCATAACGTTAAAATTTATTGCAAGACCATGACTGTATACCAGAACAGTTATATTAAATTTTCTAATAGGCACACCTCATCATCTCCCGACCCTTTTCCTAACATTAATTGGGCCTTCTATTTTTAAGAGGGTCTTTTAATTGGAATTTTCTTCTTCCATTCTCCTCTATTACTCGTCAGCTTACCGCTTACTTTTTTCGTGGCCTTATCCTCTGTTACGCAATCAATCGATTTTTCTTTAGTCATCCTCCTCTCATATACGTCCACTTCTATACTTAATACTTTCTTAACTAGGTACATTTTGCTTATCTCTACACATCACATATCCATACCAGGATAATCGTACCTCCTCAACTTTTCATCTAGTGGTACTAATTTCTGGCTTCTAATGTGGTTATTTTTCACATCTTCCCACATTGTCCCATTAATGTTAAGGGGAACTTGGGATTGCAAAAAGTTGAAATAGTTCCTGTTGCCTGCCGTCACTTCACACATCCAGAATTGATTCGATGCTGTACATACTTCGCCTTAATTTTTTACCATTGATGCGAGGTAATTGAAATCGGTGCATGTCGGATTTGCTGTTACATCCAGTGACATGGCAGCAAGATCGGGGAGAATTCCGAAAACGCAGAACATGTTTCTGTTTTAGTTCTGATTTACAAGCCAACATTCTCTAATCTTTGCTACCATGTCTCTAGCCTGTGCTGGACCGCGGACCCTTCTTCAACACAATATCGTCTGCTAAAAGCATGCATCATGGTGCCTCCTACTCCGCCGAGCCGATGCCTGGTGCAAGCCAACTGAGACACTGAAATGCGCGGTATTTCATCTAACATAGGTGCTAGATCCTCTACACAAAGCTCGAATCAATGTCACATACTTAGCAGGCACTCCTTATACTTTCAAAGTCCACCTCACAAAACCTCTCGAGGTACCCTAGCATACGTTTTTCGAAAGCACATTTTGTTCGCTCCACTTTCGCGTCAGACCATTCTAAAAATCCCAAACACTTTTCCAAAAACAAAAAAAAAACTAGATGCAAATTTTTGTGCGTGATGTATTGTTGTATTTCCTTTAGTCATGTCGGAAAAATTCAGCTGGCACCATTAAAACGGAAAGAGAATCATGTGAATATAGTGCAGACTTTACTCATTAGAGAAAATAAGTTTTAAAAATATCTTTGTCAAAAGCACAACATTAATTTTAGTGTTCATTGTTTGATGTTTTAAACAACTAACATGTTGTATTTTATTCAATTTTATTTTGCTGTTGGCCACACTGACTGATATAAGTCGTTCGCTGTCGTTCGCCGTGTGGTTCAGTGACTTTGAAAACAAGTAGTGTGTGTTTAATTTTATTGTATTTATTAATTTTACAATCTATAACCGTGAATGACAATTTTCAAAGAGAATGGTAAACATTGTGTTGTGGTGTGGTGTTTTCGTAATTAGTTATCAGGTTACATTGAAGTGATATATATTATTCGATTTACAGTGAGTCATGAGTTTTTGTTTGTGTGGCGTACAAAGTGCATAACAATGTTATCAATCTCTTCTAAATAATTATTTAGTGATAGTAGCCTCGTATTACGACTGAGTGATGGATTCGCCGCCGGTGCCGAAGCCGAGGAGTGCGTTTTTACCACAAAATGAGTCTGTGTCACCACCGATACCCCTACCACGTACCAAGTTGCCTACCTCTACTGAAAGGGTTACAGCTTCTGATATTTTTAAGTCAATAAGTACTGTTTCTAAGCAAATCTCGGAAGATGTAGCACAAAAAGTAAGTAGCTCTGCTAAAAGTGCCAATGAGAAACTAGAGAAATCATTGCAAGATGGGTCAAAGTTTGCCAAAGACACGTTAGAAAAAACTCTAACAACGTCTCGAGCTGTACGAAATTCTGTTACAAAATCTGTTATAGAAGGTACTAGAACTGCAGGCCTCAAACTTAGGAGAACAAAGAAACCTGACGCTAATGAAGATTTTGAAAACCAAAGATGTGTTTCTATGCCAACGGTTGATGTGACTTTGTTTGATAATATTCAGTTTAATTCACCACTTTTAGAACAAAAGAAGTTTCATAATGAGGCTGAGTGTGCCTTGAAATCCCAAGAGCACCCAAACCTGCAGCTTAATACTACAAATTTTGATGACTTATCTCTGTTCTCCAATAATTCAGATAATACAGATTCTTTGAGCACTGTTTCATGTGACATGAATAGGGATTCAGAACAAAACTTGTCCAGTTTACCTTCTGATAGTGTTCAACAATTGACATATGACATACCGAAACAGTCCAAGACCAATAGTATTACCAGTTCAATGAGTTCCACATCTGGAGGTTCATATCCCGAAGTACCAGAACGAAGGAAAAAAAGGGAAAGTACCTTTGAGGTTATGAAACAGAATTCTATGTATGAGAATTGGACACTTCCTTTTCAGTCTTCTTCAAACAGCAAGATTCTGGAAACAGTACCTAGAGCCAGTAAAAGCACAATATACGAGTTTGACCCTCTACAGTTGAGTACTCCGACCCAGAAGTATGAGGGAGTCAGTAATGAATTGCTGTTATTGGAGTCATTCTTAATAGGGGATACATATGGCACAATTGTGGCTACTGAGCCCAGTGACAATACTGATGAAAATTTTGAATTTGATGAAAGTGATTATTTCAACCCTCCCACACCTCCTGAGAGATCAGATAGCTTATTTCCTGATGAAAAATCTAATATTGGTGATAAAGATAGAAATTCTAATTGGTATGTGGCCTCTGATGGTGAAGCTAAGCCGGTTCCTGAAGATGACACTAAGATAAATAAAGTGAGGCAACGGTTCTCTCACATGCTCAAGTTTGATAAACTAAATAAGTCCACCAAGCCTGCACCTGTGAAAGTGGAGCATGTTGAGAGACCACCTGTTAACACTCTGCCAGTGCCGTACTTCAGTGGTATGTTGACAAAAATTGTCTCTGGTGTTGTAGAGGACCTGTTCAAGAACTCTCAAACCAGATACTGTGTGTTGTCGGATCAGAAGCTAATGTGCTACACAGACCCTACGAACTGTGTCTTGAAAGAAGCTTATATGTTGAAAAACATATATTCCATACAGATTGTCCTGCCACTATCCTCAAGGTAAAGTGATCTTAATTGACCAGTATGAATAGTATCTCACCTAACTTTCTTTTATAATTCATACTAGTTAATTTGATATTCCTGTGGAGAATGGCACCATTAGCTGAAATACAGGTTTCTACCTAGTTTGGCAACAGAGGCTATCTCATGTTTGATATAACTTAAACTAGTTTTAAGCTGAACAGATTGCATGTTTTTTTGTTTTCATGCAATAAATGTTTTAATTACTATAGTATTGTTGCTTTTGTATAATGCAATAGAATACAATTTTAATAATTTTTAAATATAGGTAAAAAAAAATTTTTCAAGAAATTATTTAGAATTAGTATTCATAATTATTTTTTTTATTTATGTATCTTTATTGTATATACATAGTAAGAAATGGTAAAACAGGAACAAGCACACAATATGTAAAACAATTGTCAGTCTTATCGCTCTCGGCGATTTCTTCCAGACAACCATAACACGGATATGTGTGTTTCAAAAATTTTTAAATTTACACACAGGCAACACATAAAACATAAAAAAACAAAAGAAAAAAAACAAAGAAATAGTAGCGATCCATATACAAATGTTAGACACTATTCATATTACACAAACATACTTATACCTACACAAATACATATACACATACAGGCTAAAATATTCACAATGATCCTTCACTAGGTTTTTGAACATATTCACGGTTTTTGCTCGACGGATATTATCTGGCAAGTTGTTACAAAGCCGCTTGCACAGTAAAAGACTTATCTGCAAACTGAGTGTTATATGCTGGCATTTTTAGTTTTAAATTCTCCGATGACCTCAGGTCTCTGCAATGTGTACTTTTTAAGAATTGAAAACAGTAAGAGTAACAGTATAAAAGAGTAAGAATATGCAGTTTCCGGCGAAAGCGTATTAGTAGCCACTTGAATTTAGAATAAAACTCTGAGATATGATCATATTTACGTAATCCAAATATGAATCATTAATTTTGAAATGCATTAGTTTTGAAATCGCTCAAGTTTGTTCAATTGGTCTTCGGTGAGGTCTAGATAGCTGACATCGCCATAGTCAAGAATGGGGAGTAGAAGTGATTGAGCGAGCTCAACTTTAGTATTAGTTGGCAGGAAATTCTGTACCCTTCGCAGAGATCCTGCTGCAGCAAATAGATTGCGACTTACACCCCGATCTGAGAGTCCCAGGATAGGTACTTATCCATACAGATTCCCAAGTTTTTCACCGTATCACTATATGGAACAACCGTGCCAAAACCAAACACACAACTGGTATCTAGTGAAAGTTAACTTTGCAGTGCAGCCTGGAACTACCCACTATCATGACTTGTGTTTTGGTTGGGTTTATGTTTAGTCCATGCTCCCTACTCCAGTTGCAAATTTGAATTAAGTCTCGATTAATGACGTCCACCGCTTGAGTTAAATTAGCTGGAGTAGCTTATGAAAAAATTTGGAGGTCGTCTGCATAAAGATGGTAGGAAGAAAGTAATTGTTTTGTGATTGAGTTAATAAAAACTGCGAAAAGTAAAGGGGATAGCTCGCATAATATTAAAAAAAAAAATATTTTTTTATTTGTTGTTTTGGGACAGCTTAACCGAAGTTCAATTAAATGCTTTCAAATTGTAATTGTTAATAATTCATACAAATTAATGAAATAAAATGAATATTAAGGGATACATATATTAAATTGTGTTAATTATAATAGTAATCTTAAAAAAAAAACCCTTCCCAAACTTAAGTCAGATCTTGAGCAGGTAACTTACTACATACACTAACAAACTTATGATATAAATATATAGAACACTTTATGATATTGCTAAGCTTTAGTATTATAAATATGAAATGTCTATAAGAAATCATAACTGTTAATGTATTATAGGTATAAACAGCATACACCAGTGGTTGCCAACATTCAGATGTTCATGTATTAGGTAATGCAGTAAGGATAAAATAGATATTAGGTATAAATAATACTATAGATGTGAGGCCTACAATTGAAATACCCATTTAATTATAAGAATAATAGTTTGCCGAAATCTATTAAAAAATTGGAAATATAATTAAGTCAAACTCTTTCATATTATTAAGTAAACTCTAATTGAAGACTAAGATCAAACTCGCATTGTCTTATGTAGCTTACGTCATTATTTACCTAAGATTAGTCAGCAATTGACTCATAAATATATTAATAGTTACCAATTTATTGTTTCTAATAGCACTACAAGCAACTCTTACTGCTTCGAGCTGATGGTAACGCCTGGGGGCATAAGAAACTCTCCACGAAAAATCCTCTTCAGCTGTGCAAGTGCATCAGAACGTCGGAATTGGGCCCAAAAGATTGCCGAACATTTAACTTGTGGATTCCCTACCAAATATACATCGGAATTCACGAGATGTGGATGGTGTTATCTTAAGGTAGGTGTTTTTCTATTTGCATTATATTGTTGAACGCTGAGCGCATCCCGCAATCTACACTTATTTTATACTAAAAGCCGCAGCTAACTATGACGGGCACTATTTGTCAAGTCTATTCGTTAATTTACCTTTTTTGTTGTGCTGTGCGTAACTATCGGCTCTGAATCATTCTCTACTAATCTTACTGGTACATTACATACTTTTCGTTATAATAAACCTATTCCCTGTTGGTATTTAGTCACTTGGCCATCAATGATTAAGGTCCAAGCACTGTTGAATTAGTACTGTATTTGTATTTGTAACCTCATTATGATATCATTAGTGTTTGAAAACCTTGTTAATGCTTTGTGGGCTATTATAGGCTATATTTTGTGATACTTAGCCGTTTTTACTCCGAATTTCTTATCTGACCCTACCAGTTTGCTGTTAATAGCAATAAATGAAATAATCAAAGGGAATTCAGCATATAAAAAATGGGTAGCATTTAAAAATACGGCAACCGATAGATATTTCTTTTTTTTATATAAAATACATTATTAACGCTTAAACGGCTCTAAAATAATCCATTGCAGTACAGTAAATACGGTACTGTATATTTTTTTAAAAAATAGAGGTCGCGAGATGCCCTTGCATGACAACAATAATTAAAATAAAATAACGTACTATTTGAAGTAGTTCTTAGTAAATATAGTGTTATTAGGCCTAATTTTATACCTATGCACATAAGGAAATAAAGCGCTGAGAGCTTTATATTGTGTAGATTGTGTTGTAGGTACTCATGTAAGTTTTGTTAATTAATTTGTTGATTGACTTGAATCGAAAACATTTCCGGTCAATGCGTTTAAATCTTGCTAAATTGTAAGAAACTTTGAATTCCTCATGTCTCAATATTATCTCTATATTCTACCATTAAATTTAAAAGAAAATCTCTAGTGCAACTACAACACTAAATAACACAAGCTCACATATCGTGCAGCAAACACAAAAAAAGCATTCAGTCGGATTAAAAACCTCTTGTTGCAAAAGTTGAAAAATATAGTTCTATTTTTATCTTGACACTTGATTAAGTTATTTATTCTACGTAAAATACAAAAAAGACCAAAACTATCTACCCCTTTCAAATCATATATTTCCCCAGCTAACTGATTCGCAGAAATCAGACAGCTAAACAAATATGTGTGTATAAGCCAGCTATGAGTATGTGTAAACAGTTTTGGAGTACTCAGGGCCCGTTGCATTATACAAGGTAAATATGGATACGGTTTCTCAAATTTTAAAGTGACCACTAGTTGAAATTGAAAAAGTTTGTTTTGTAACTGTAATATTAAACAATCTGTTTTTTCAAACGTCTTTAGCGAAGGTTCACCCAGTTTTACCGACACCCATAGGTACAGCGAATAAGATCTATCACTTTTAAAATTGTGGCTAGTAGCTTTTATTTGTTACTTGGTTAATCTGATTTTTGTTATACCTAATCGCCTTAAAAGAGTGCAGCAAAAACATTTATTAAGTATCGAGCCCACACAAGAGACTAGCTGACCCGTCCAACTTCGTCTGCGTATTTTATTCGTCGTAGCGTGATGTTATACAGCGTGAACAAATACTTTACTATATAAAAGGCTATAGTGATAGACATATGCTGTTGCGGACTTTTTTTAGAACTAAAGAAGAACAATTCTGTCATTATTTTTGCGAAACTAAGATCGTTTAATGGAAGCTCGTAATGGAATAACTTTTCGCAATGATGCCCGCTCTTAATGATAATAATAAAGGCCGGCTCGAGCGGAGTGATACCACAGACTCCCAGAAAACCGGTGTGAAACAGCGCTTGTGTTTCACCGGGTGAGTGAGGAAACCGAAGGCCCATAACTCAACCAAATAATGGTATAGTAAAAAATCCAAAAAAAAATAATGGTAAGCTGGCCTGGGACGGGGATAGGGGGAGGCCCGTCCTAGGCCAGCTTACTATTATTCCACAAAAACAATGCAGTGTTTATATATGTACATTCAAAAATATCAGTTATGGTGCTGACTGAGTAATTGAGGTGATGTAAGTAGCATCGGTCCTCACCGATTCGGTCTCAGCATTTGCCCTCGCAAATGCTGAGACCGAATGATGATTAGCTCCCCCGATGCAACAAATCTAACTACTTATATGAAGCTTTTATTCGATGTGAATTAATACATAATTAGGTAAGAATAATGTCGAAGACTCTTTGCCCCTACCATACCTATATTATTTAATAGAATGCGAGGCAGTTTCGAGTTCTATTAATCAATAGTTCTATTAATTATGATAGGATGTGCTAGCAGTCTCTAAATACACCAAGACAATAGTTCTATTAATTACGATAGGATGTGCTAGCAGTCTCTAAATACACCAAGACAATAGTTCCATTAATTATGATAGGATGTGCTAGCAGTCTCTAAATACACCAAGACAATAGTTCCATTAATTACGATAGGATGTGCTAGCAGTCTCTAAATACACTAAGAGCCTTGTCTGAACGCACAATGAATCGTTTGTAAGTCTAAATACAGAAACAGACCCTATACATACACTGATGAAAATAAAAACAAAAATATCTAATCGGCCTAGTCAATATAATATAGCTTATTTACCCTGGGATGTGAGACTTAATTTAGCGATATCTTCAACAAATATCGTTATATTTTACTCAAAAATTTAACAAATAATATACCAAAACTATCTTCAAGGATCATTCTATCTATTGGTAAAAACCGCCTCAAAATCCGTGCAGTATCTTTTGAGTTTATCGCGAACAGACAGACGCGGCGGAGGACATTGTTTTGTATATATAGCACATACATAACAACAAATCATTTCAAGTAGGTATTTCTCTTAAAAGTGCGATGACGTGGCTAACTATGTCACCGTCAAGTAATTGGAATACATGAATCACAAAAGATTTAGCTCATTGTAAGAACTCTATCTGACAAGTATTGTTTTACAGCCAGACAGCTGCGTATATGAAATTATTGCTAATTATATAAGAGTACACGAAATATCCATACATTAGTATCAAGTTATAGTGGCGTTCATAGCCCAGTTGCACTCGGTGATTAGAAACAATCATCGAGGGTAAGCAACGATGGCGCGGTCAGTACCTGGATGGGTGACCGCTGGTGGCATGTTAACATGAGCGTCTCCGTGATTCGGAGGTCACGTTAAGCAGTCGGTCCCGGTTGTTATCATACGATAACAGTCGTGAAGCTTAGTTGGAGGCCTTCGGGCGGCTTAAAAACATCCAACGGCAAGATTTACGTAGCCACAACGTATTCTTGCCAGTCCACAACCCGCACTTGGCCAGCGTGGGGACGTATGGCCTTAACCCTCTCCTGAGAGGAGACCCGAGCCCAGCAGTGGGACATTATGGGTTGTTGTTGTTTGTGTTGTTTATAAAGTAAAAGAATGTTATCAGAAAGATAGTCATAATGAGAGTAATGTGCCTTGTAAAACCAATTTTTATTCACAGAGAAAAATGGTAACGGCATTTTTTCTATGACAAAATTTGAGAAAGTCTTCTCACGATTTAAATTCACTAAATCGTATTGATTTGGTGTGCAACAAAACCCGTTTACCAGTTTCATTTTTAAACGTTCATTGCTTTTAATCGCGACGAAGTACCTACAACATCCTTAAAATGAGAACAAGTTGATGGTAGTTGTTTTTCCTTAATGGGGATGCTTCGAGTTTATTTTAAGTATGTTTCTTTATGACACTTAAATTATTTTGAATTATATTTTACTCATATATTTTTTAATCTTGCTAGTTTGTTTTGTGTAAAAAATAGCAGTGTTAAGTGTAAGAGTCGCCTTTCGTGCTATAAGCCAAACTATTCCAAATGACTGTACTCCTAGTGCTAGCCTGTGCTATAAGTTGCACACAATTTCTACGCTATCGTAACGCCATCGTTTAAAAGGTCTTCCTTCTTTCTCTTCTGGTACCATAAATACCAATTTTTTAATTTTGAGACCATTTTCCTTCAGTTACTCTTTGAATGTGATCGGACCATTTCCATTTGAGCACTAAAACATATTTAACTTGTCATGGGTTTTATTTTGTTTTCCTAATAAATGAAATTTAGATTCTGTTTTTCAGTTTAATATTTATGAAATGTCGGTCTATGCCTTTTTAACATGATCTTCATTTTGTTAGGCAGTGACTGTTTGAGAGGCCATTTTTATCATGTGTAGGTTCAAAATCTCTTTGCCAGTAATTATTTCAAGTGTTCTTTAATTGCTGATTTGCTCTACAGTACTCAAACGAACTGGGATGTCCAAGGTAAAAATACTTTTCAACATAATCAATTGGTTTTGACTATATGGTTTTTTGATTTGGGCTGACATTGTTGTGTCACAAAAATAAAATTAGGAGTGGATGGGTCACCCTTATCATTTAGGGTATGATAAATATATGTTGGCAGATATGCACACAAAATTTCATAAAAATCGGTCCAGTCGTTTCGGAGGAGTATGGTAACAAACGGCGACACGACACTTGAATTTTATATATACTATTAGATATTGTATTAGTGCAATGATTTTTTCTGTTTGTGCTTGTAATATATTTAGTGTAAAAGCCGTTGATGATGATGTTGATTGTGTTGGCTCTGCTTAGTATGAGATCAGACGGCCGTGTACGTTTTTTGTAAATGGGATAACGAATATGCCTAAGCATTACACTTTATTGAAAAGTCATTTATGTCACTATAATATGTTGTGTAATTTGCGAATGCCGTAAATTTAGCATTTATATAACGGTTTATTTCAATATACAAAACCATGCCGCTGATAAACCGATTGTGATAACCTAGTTATATTCGTTCAGTCGAGTATTACTGAATACAGTTTATATAAGTATACATGCTATTTACGCATATCTAAAGCATAGGAAGTGTATATATGTATGTATATATAATCTTTTTATAACCTTTTTTTATCAAGTGTAGTAAGTTTTAGATTAACTAAAAATCTTTCGCCTTTATTTATAACTAGCTGATCCCCGCAACCACGTCTGCGTCTCCTATTGCCCGAAGCTTGATCTTATAAAGCGCGAAAAAATCGGTTACCATAAAATAGGTTATAGTTTTTTTTTTGTTTACGTGGTGGAATGCTTTTATGCACTTCGCTCCCCCCCCCGCGGGGACAGGGGGTTCGCTTCGTGTGGGACTCCTGACTGACTCGCCAGACTACCCACTAAACCACCAAGGTGTGCCACTCTGCGCCTGAGACGGGAGAGATCCGGGAACCGCTTTCTTACGCCATCCGGACCCCTCCCAGCGCTAGCCCGCCCAGAAGCGGGCACCGTCTCTAGACGTTAAATACTCTCAATTTAGGCGACGTACGGCCCACGCGTAACGTCGCCCCCTCGCGGAAAATAGGTTATAGTGAGCCAATCTTAAAAGATAGATATGCTGTCGCGAACTTTTTTTAGATCTTTTCGCGAACTTTTTTTGATAAAAAAGGAATAATTCTTTTATACAATATTTTTGTGAAAATTTAACCGATTACGATGCGCCCGCAATGGAATCTCTCAAAAGGAATAACTTTCCCCCGTTTTTTGTACTCAACATTGTTGATACTCCGCTCCTCTTTGTCCCAGCTTCGTGATAGCCTACAGCCTTACTCGATAACTGGGCTATCTAACACTGAAATAATTTTTCAAATCGGACCGGATTAGTATAGATAATTAACTTATAGTTTATTGAGACCACTAAGTAACGGGCTCATTTAGTTACAGTTTTAGTATTTATATTATTTATCTTTTAACCAGTAGCATTGATTAACTATAGAAATAAACACTGAAACTTGATAGACAGGTTAGGTTTACCGTAGCGGTTGGGACGGACTTCACGCCGAAACAGGCCGAACTGGCATACCGTGTGTTCCATTGATAAGTCTGTCGCTAGAGCTTTAACAGTATATTGGCGAGCAAGAGGTATTTGATTATAGCAGAAATATACAATTAGCCTAATAGCTAATACTTTATACCATTTTATTTACCTAGACATTAAAAAATAGACATGAAATTAGGAAAAAACAGTCTTATGTTAAGCTAATTTCTGCATTGAAAATTGTTATTTTACTATTATTTGTTTGTAGAAATACACAAGAATATGTTTTACCTGTCTTAATTTATTTGTTAGTACCCTGTAATAAAGACGCAAGTGATAATATTTGCATATTTTATGTGATCCAATAAATTAAATAACTAAGAAACATTGTTTTTACCATGAATTAATTATCGAGAATCATGTGTAAGAGATAAGAATTTCTTGAGATTTTTCCCTTCTCCACTAAAATATGTATAAGCATAAAATGTCATTATAAAATCCTTTGCGACAATGTGACCTACTGATACTGCTCGTACTGTACTCGCACAATTCCTACAAATCGAATGACAAAAGAGTGAGTAGATGAACTAGGCGTGTGGACCACCGACAACAAAAGATAATTTGATAGCGGAAGCAACAATGGCAGTTCAAGACAATCCCAACCTAAGCTCCTTCAGAACCTACTTATTTTTTAGCAACTTTTTGTTGCACAAAAAATTAGTACTGTTATACTATACAGAGTGCCATCGAGAATAAATGACCTCTGAAAGGCTAACAGTAGAATAAAGGCAAGCCCAAAAAAATATAACCCTTACACTGCTAGAAATATGGCACTTTAAAAAATACATAATTTTTTGGTATGATTTCAAATTTTTACTCGTAACGAGGTCAAATCTGTTAATATCATTATTATTTCTGTGCTTGATTGTTTAGTATGAACCGTATCAGTGAAAAACTATCACATAAAACAGCTAACTGGAGTATTTTTCTCAAAAATTAATGTATGTGTAATCAACAACCCATAATGTCCCACTGCTGGGCTCGGGTCTCCTCTCAGGAGAGGGTTAAGGCCATACGTCCCCACGCTGGCCAAGTGCGGATTGGGGACTGGCAAGACAACGTTGTGGCTACGTAATCTTACCGTTGGATGTTTTTAAGCCGCCCGAAGGCCTCCAACTAAGCTTCACGACTGTTATCCTATGATAACAAACGGGACCGACTGCTTAACGTGACCTCCGAATCACGGAGACGCTTATGGTAACATGCCACCAGCGGTCACCCATCCAGGTACTGACCGCGCCGTCGTTGCTTGCGCTCGCTGATTGTTTCTAATCACCGAGTGCAACTGGGCTATGAGCGCCTATGTGTAATATCTCTGAACAAATATTTTTGATGTGGAAATTTGAACAGATCTAGTGTAAAAAAAAAATGAAAACAGTAGTGGCCAATCATTTCAAAATATTGCTGGTTTAATGACGTTTCTAAAAAGATGTAATATGTCGTTATTGTATTGAAAAAAAATATTGAACTATTGGTATTAATGTGTAAAATGGAATAATTATTTAATACTAGTAAAATGAAAAAAATACAATAAAACTAAAAAATATGAATGTCAATTAATATTTATTGCATACACATTACAATGATTTAGAGCAACTGTCCAAATTGTCTGCCCCCATCCTTATACTGGCCTTAGGAATAAACTTAAAACTGTTTAAATTATTAAAATTATGTTAACAATCATTTCAAATGGTGGTTATCTGCGCCCTACCGTGTATGTGATTCATCCTTTTTATCTGAACTACGGCTGCGTACCGCCACTTCTTTTGTAATAATAATCCCCGGTTCTAAGAAAGAGAGAGAGAGAGAATTATCAACAAGGTACGATAGATGAAACAGAAAGATCGTCATGTAACTGGATCGGTGCCTTTTTTTGGACTTGCCTTTAGTCCTACTATTAGCCTTTCAGAGGTTTTCCATTCTTTCCGGGGCACACTGTATATATCAATAACTTTGCTGAAAGTTTAATCCATACTATAATAAAATCGAAATTAAACTGTTTGTCTGTTACGCCTAAACCGCTGCACCGATTTCAATGAAATTTCGGCACGGAGATTCTTTGATTCTTGAGTAATGACAGGTTACTGTTTCTCGTGATAACTGAAATACACGTGGGCGAAGCCGCGACTAGCATATTAAACTAGTTTAAAGATCTAAGCGAACAAACAGCGTAAACGACTTTATTTTAAATTATATAAATATATGATATGTAGGCAAATATATCAATATCATTGAATAGTTGCCAAACAGACATTATGGGTTAAACGTCCTTGTAACTTATTTATAACAAACCAGTTCGTAATGCATCCTGCATATAATTGTTACTACTAGCCCATTAAATTGATGTTCCATTTTTTGCTTTTGAATGTTCACCATAATACTAATTTCAGTATTTGCTAGGCCTGGCGAGCCGGTAGAGTTCTAAACCTCCACCGGGTCTTCTGCTTTGAACTATTTTAGGTAGAATTTTTGGGACTTGACAAACTATAATAACATTTAATGGAATTTAGTGGAATTCTCGCGGTACTTTACCCATTTCGTACATTTCCTCAATCCATTTACAACCAATTACTATAAGCGTAGCAGAAGAATAATAAACCCTTCATAAGTCATTAAAATTAAAGCATTTGAAGTTTAAATAGTGTTCGATTAACAATCTTCTAAACTTTTCAGTCATGAAACATAGTCTGCCCTGAGATAAGCA
>PKRV01001370.1:1593143-1613596 GCA_003709505.1 Hyphantria cunea | reverse complement strand
GCGTCCGACAGGTCTGGGCCCACCTCGCTGAGGTGCCGGACGATGCGGGCAGAGAGCACCCTCTCGAACAATTTGCCCGCCTCGTCCAGCAACACGATGGGCCTGTAGGCCGCGACCGAATCGGCAGGCCGTCCCGGCTTCCTCAACAGGACCAGCTTCCCGCTCTTCCAGCACTCAGGGAAGCGTCCGGACGCCAAGCTAGCGTCCAACACCTCCCTGAGGCGGTCCGACATGTGGTCGAGGGCTCGGGCCATCACCCGGGCTGGTACCCCGTCCGGCCCGGGGGCGGTGTTCTTCGAACGAATCCGAAGAACAGCCGCCCCTACCTCGGATTCCCTGACGGGCGGAATGTCTACCTCTCTGCCCCCGTCGTCTCCGACCGAACTGGCCATCGACGGGGGCGTGTGTTCCGCCCGCTGCGGGAATAGGCCCTCGACCACTTCCTGCAGGAAGCTGGGCTGAAGAGTCTCGGTAAGGGGGGGGCCCGCCGTGCGGAGCTTCTGACGCACCGCACGATATGGGCGACCCCAGGGTGAGATAAGCACCTTAGAACAACCAAAGTCTACAGGTTTATTACTGTCATCGCAACAACCTTAATAAAATTAAATTATAATAACTATACCTACTAGTAGCGTTCCCAAAAGGCTGGCAACGTTGAATAGCAATGCTAATTCTCTGTGCTAGAAAAAGGCCAGCCTTCCGATCACGAAAAGCGTCAACCAGTCGCTCTTAAACTCGGGTCTAGTGACAAAACATGCCACACAATGCCATCTCATACAATCTCCGTGTCCTCAAACGATTGATCATTTTTTGACCCCATTAAGATGCCAAAGCCCGCACATAACTCGGTGTCATTCACTTTTCAACGTCAACTAGCAACATCCGACATCAACTATAGGTATGTATATGTTTATGTTGGAATGAATCAAAGTATTACAGTATATAGGAGTACTACTCTGCTTTACTATTCTCTCATAAGGCACCTTGACAAGGATATGGTTTCAATAATAAATATCTTAAATAGAAATTGTGGTTTGGGCAATAATTACAAGAATAATATTATTTCAGTCGACAATATTTATTTACTGGTTGTATTGATTAGCTGTAATACAGCTGTGACAAAAAAGTTCTTCTAGTACGAATCACGTTGCCGCCGTATTGGGCTAATATTCGCTGTCTCGGTAATTTAATTTCTGAAGATTTGTCCTATTATTTTAAAAATGTTTTGGGTACTAGGAAAGAATTGGGCAAGAATGGAAAGAATAGTATGATTACAATCGCAAGCTTACGGAGGCTGTGGTTCCAAGAAGATGGTGCTCTTCCGGTGTAGAGAGTATCTTAATAATCAGTTCATCGTTCACGAACACTGTACGTTTTGCGTCAAGCGACGTAAAACGTACAGTGTACATTATTGAACCGAATGCCAGTGAGGACTTACGACAAATAATAATTGACCTTTGATGAAATCGGACTCAAAGAGATGTTCCTTAAAGTTAAAAAGTGAATCTATTAAAGCGTGCTCTTTTCGAGCTCGTTTCGAGCAACAATTAAAGTACTAGTAAGTATTAAAACGTATTACCAACGAAATAAATACAAAAATATTCCCTACCATGAGTGGGATATGGTTGCTATGGATACTGCGTAGGGCAAGGTAGTATAAAAGTTCCATAAAATTCTTGTCAGTACATTCTTAAAAGACAATGGCAAGGTTTGTACGGGACTGTTGTACCGCCTGACGAATCTCAGGGATAGTTTTTGTACTAATTTGGTTGCTAATTTCATCGACAACAACATTTTAAATTTCTAGATTATTACAACATTGCGTTAAAGTTTTGATTTAGTTTTTAGATCACAATGACATACATGGATCACAAACGGTTTGTATTTATTGTCAACAAGATGGCGTAAATGTTATAGTTTTTAAATCAAAATCATTCGATTACGATTTCGTGATCCGTCAATAAAATGTTGCTCTTTTACTTAGTTCACCAGTAAGCTTATCCATAAATATAGATTCAAATATTTCATCCTTATATATATTTAAAATAATGTAAAATATTTTCGGCAATCTGGCACACAACGCCATCTAGTTTTCAGACCAATTAGACTTTTATCATGTCGTGTTTAGAACACGTAGGAATGCGTTTTGTTAATTAATGCAGTTGTGATAACTTTGAGCAGAATTAAAGTTATTTAGTATAGTTCTAAAAATAAAATAAATACATGAAAATGATTAGGATGATACTTTTTATAAACGGTATAAATCTCATCATCATTCATAACATATTACCAGCGGTACAGGATCTCATTCTCCTATAAAACTACTTAATAGTTAAACATAAATTTTAACTAAAAGGTTTAAATTAGATAAATCCTCAGAGAGTTTCATGTATAAAACATCATCATCATCATCAACAACCCATAATGTCCCACTACTAGGCTCTGGTCTCCTCTCAGGAGAGGGTGAAGGCCATACGTCCCTACGCTGGCCAAGTGCGGGTTGGGGACTGGCAAGAATACATTGTGGCTACGTATCTTGCCGTTGCATGTTTTTAAGCCTCCGAAGGCCTCCAACTAAGCTTCACGACTTTTATAGTATAATAACAACCGGGACCGACTGATTAACGTGACCTCCGAATCACGGAGACGCTCATGGTAACATGCCACCAGCGGTCACCCATCCAGGTACTGACCGCACCGTCGTTGCTGGGCTATGAGCGCCTCTGAGATAGTACATAGGTTGGTACGTATTTCGTGTTTGGTAGCTTCACTCTTTAAGCAAAATTTATAGAATGGCCTCTCTCGTGTATCGAACTATAAAATTATGATAATCAAAATTTGATTACAGTTTGAATATCTTAATACATACCTTACTTTAGTGACTGCAAATAAAAAAAATATAGAACGACAGGTATAATAATAATTTAATCGCTTGATTCCCGGTCTTCTTCTTCTTTTGATGAATGGCAATCAGCTGGATCAGCTATTTCTGCCAATGTCAAGTATTTTAAGTCTTCAATTCTAAGTCTTCGAGTCTTCAAGTCTTCGTCGTGATGGAATTAATGATAAAAAATATAAAAAATGTGGATGACATGAAATGGGGACCGTCTTTCGCTAAAACAAAAAACGATCTCCGCTTGATTCCCGGTCGTCGAGTGTCTGTGTTTAGTGTCAACGATGAGCGAGACAGACGATAAAATAGAAAAATTTGTTCATTTATATTTTTAATATACATCGTGCGTAGAATAAATTATATGATATTAAATGGTGTTGTACCAAAATTATAGACGTATGTAATTTTGTGACTTTAAAAACGTTAATAACTTTGTTGCTTTGTTTGTTAGGTATTTTTATTATGGTGTTTTATGTAAGTAATACCTACGTTCTGTATCTGTTGTTGTATTCGTGTCTAAAAGAATTGCTCGTTTGAAAGTAATAAATAAGATAGACTGCCAAAATTAAAATATTACCTTAGCATTTGACTTCTCCGTAGTCGAATAGTAATTATTTAAGCTATTATTGTATATATAATCTGAATCTCGGAAACGGCTCAACCGTTTTTCATGAAATTTGGTATGCAGGGGAACTCGGGGGCGACAAATCGTTCTAGTTAGGACTCAATTTACATCTACAAATAAAGTTCAAGATCCAGTAAATATATAATACGTAAGATTACAATAATGTATTTATAAACGTTTAAACAGACTTCTTTAGAAAATAAATTGATTAAGTTATCTAGAATTATTGTATAAGCATACACTGTAGTGATATGCGCTTGAGTTTCGCCACTAAGCTAATGATTTGTTTCATTGTACAAACTGTTCAAATATGCACCTAAAACACTGTTAAGTAGAAAAACTGAAACGAATAGTTGCCGTAGTTTTAAGCTTTAGCCGTCAGATATTGTTTCAATGCGATTAATTAGCAATTATCCTTTTTACTGGCATGTAGAAACGTTGTTTCATTTACGAATGTATACGGAAGTACTTTATTTGTCACATTGTTAGCACTATCCAGTAATTTAAGAATACTCTACCGTTGTACCGCTACATCAAAGAGTATTCAAATGTTGGTGAAACGTTTTGTAAAGTCTTCATCTTTGTATCTTTCTCACTACCTATTTGACCATTCCTCGTAGATTGTTACCTAGACAATTTTGCATACATAAAATAGTTAAATATAGTAAATTTCAATTAATCCATTTATTTATAAGAAAAGTTAGTTTAAAACTGATAGCACTCGACTAATTGTTTTACTACAATTTTATAAAAGCCGTAGAAAAAAAAACGTAACGTAGCTTAAAAAGCGCAAACAGTCCGGCGGCGACAATTATATTGATTAAGTTCATTCATTTATCCGGTAATATTAATAAATGAAATCCTGTAACAAAGATGTAGGTTTACAGTTAGAGACTAACTCTCCCTACAAATCCATCTAACCCTTTAGCTAGATGAATGAACTATGCACTTACAACATGCTTCATAAGCCTTGCCACCCTTTATGCCCTAAGGGATTGTAGCAGAGGGCCCAATGCTATTGAAAAGGACGGTCCATTATTCTATTAGTGTAATTGCTTTTTGGCAACATTTAAAAAACTATGTAGTTTTGTTTTGTGCTCTCAGTGGGTGGGTCTATATGGAAAACTGATCTTAGTTTTTTTTTATATAATATATACCTTAGTACTTATATAAAATATAATGAATTTCAGATTTAAAGAGTTACGTGTAAGGATACTTTAAGACCTACGACAAACTACGCGCTATAGCATTTTTTTTATATGTGTAAACATATACTAGTACTTATTACCAATTGTTTATTGACATCCCTTAGTTTTAAAACATTGAAGCCTGGTTTATAAGACAAATATATGGCTATGATTCAGCTATGAGTTTTCTAATAATAGCACATAATTTTTTTAAATATCTACGAGAGTAAGAAGTAAAATTAAATTAATTAATTACTTCTACCACTCATTCAATTGTTAGATAAATAATATTAACATAGCGAACCAATTGCTTTAGGTGTGTACTAGACATATAAAATATTGATATATTCAATTGGTTAATTAATAAACAGTTTTAAAGTGCAAAAGGTGAGTCAAAGCGCTATTGTTTTAAAAATACTTTGAGATAAAAGTGTCTAGTCAAAACAAGTAACGTAAGTAAGTAATAGGTATTGCTCTAAGTGGTAGTGTAGTTTTTTCTAGAGTAAGCAGAATTTGAATCATAGCTATCTCAGCATAAGAACGTCCATAGCTGGACCTAGACCTTCCCCAAGGCTCTCCACAGCAATCTTAAAATAAGGATAACCCTCTCTTTGGTTTAGCAAACTTTAAATCTTCTCTCTTCTCTTCAGCCAATTCCGTCGACTGCTAAACGAAAGCCTCCCTCAAAGAGCGCCAACCATCCAAGTCTTGGGCTAAAATTTGAATAAGTGTGTGTAAATACATATACTATATAAAAACACATAAGTTATTGGGTACAATACTATTAGTTATCCAATGTGAGTAAACTGTCCAAATATAGTTATTGGTTCGAGTTTATTTACTATTAATTTAAATCTTTAATTGAGATATTGTTCCAACTACCTAGTTTTTATTCGAAAAACCTGTCCGACATTCTCGCAACATTTGGCTTGTCTTACATAACCTAAGGTCCTTTTTATCGTACTAGGTAGATTTTAGGAAATTACAGAGCAGCCTTATGAAGGTTTGGACCATAAGGAGATGTATTCAAAATGAAAATAGTCTAAAGTACTCGAGTACACTGTCTTCATCAATGACTTATATCTCATTTCACTATAAGAGAAAAAGTGTTGCGTTGGCGAAAGCACGAATGGCGAGGGCATTCATTCGCGTTAAATAAATTCTAGCGGATTCTATAGTTACTTCGGTTGTATACTCATTTATATCGCACGGTTATTACTCACGCTACGAGTTAGTCGTACATGAACGTTAATAATAAGCTTGTTTTGTTCGGATTAGTTTTTAAAATATTTTATCACAGAGAATTTCGCTAGAGGGCTATGCTCGGCGTTTCTCTAAGGGATCGCATGAAACGAGGTGATCCGACAAAGAACCAGGGTCATCGACATAGCCCACAGGATTAGCAAGCTGAAGTGGCCGTGGGCTGGCCACATTTGCCGAAGAACCGATAAACGTTGGGGTAAACGAGTTCTTGAGTGGAGACCGTGTCTCGGCAAACGTAGTGTAGGACGTCCACAGGCCAGGTGGAGCGATGATTTGCGCGAGACGGCTGGCAGGAGCTGGATGCGAGAAGCCATAGATCGAACTAAGTGGCGTGATTTTGGAGAGGCCTATGTCCAGCAGTGGACTGCGATAGGCTGATGATGATGAAGTTCGCTATGTGTTACTGTGAACGCTATTTGTGTTATGATCGCTTCCTTCCTATCAATCCCAGACCCAGAGCAATCCGATTGCTATCATTAGACAAAGGCAAAGCATAAACATTGAGATAGCAGACCAGTGTTGACAGCCTGTCGCATTTATGCGTTTTATTAATTGTTGTTTTCACTAGTCACTACGTCAGCCTCGGTTGGCGCGACATTGAACACTAAACTGAGGTTTGCCTCGATCAAGAAAATTCTTTTGATTGCAGTTGTTACGTTTTTGGTCCGTCATTGTTAATCTAGTGTGTAACGCTTCTTTAGTAATATTGACTTACATGTGTTTTACATTCATAAAATAAATTAATAAACTCATAGTCGATTATTCAACAGGATATTTTCATTAAAGTTCTGATTATTTTATTCAAAATAATAGTTTAAATACCTTACTAAATGTAGTTTACATTAGTATTAATGAATAATTTATATTTATGTTTTGCAATTATGCAAAGATAAATATTATATTTCATAATTTTTATTTATGTAAGTGTCCCAGTCCCAAATTCTAAAATAGTCTTGAGTGCTCATAAGATACAAAGTAAAAAATAACCCTACGCCTATAACTAACCAAATACTTGCCTCAAATATATGTATATAAAAATCATAGCGATTTTGCATCTATTTCTTTTAAAGGTCGCCTATTTTTTTAAATAAATACCTCTTAAAAGACTTTGTATTAACCATAAAATGCTTATAGTATCGTCTAAGAATAGACAAGAATAACTATGTATTTTAATTATAGATTTATTAGCTTAAAGTTGTGCACAAACTATGTTGTTGACGTCCTCTATTAAATGCTAACACCATATGACGTGGTGTTGTATTAGCCTCGACATTTGCATAATTTGCCACATTTATGTTAGGGACGATAGTGCTGTGAAAAACACGATATCGACGGTAATTGAAATGAACAAAATTCTTAGTGTTACTTTGTGGAGAAAAGTCATGAAAGTATACTAATCCGTTGTGTTTTAAAGATCTCAAAAAGTTAATTTAGTTAACATTTATTTATGAAATGCAATTTAATTTTTTTACCGAAAACAAAATTAAATAGTAAGATTTGATGAACGATGAACCCCCGAGGAAACAGAATCAAACGTTGTCGTTGATAATATAATAACCTTTGTGTAACTTACAAATTTCAACATTATTTTAAGATTGACTGGAAGAGAATTAACTTAGTTTTAAGTCCACCGTTGCTTACTATATCCCTTGAAATTTTCAATGGGCTCATGAACAGAAACCACGTCAAATAGTTTGGATATATTTAATAAAATATCAAAGTATTTTTGTGTATATTCACTATAAAGTTCGTAACACCCAGAACAGCATTCTTCTGAGATTCAGAACGGTTCGATATTTACTGAGTCTGTGTGTGCCTGACCGCCTGTTAAGAATTTGGTCAAGGACCTTGGACGAGCGTGCTAGGGACAGAGATTGCATTATTGCACTCAGTTTCTGTGCTCAGTCTCATATAAACTATTGTGTACTAACTTTTGCCCGCGTATATATCGGTTATCGCGGTGATAGTAGTATGTCGTTCTTCAAGTATCAACATATCTTCATTCCAAATTTCGTTTAAATCGGTATAGCCGTGGTGGTGTAACATAAATAGTTACTTTAGATGCCATTCTAATATTAAAGTAGTAAGTAGGCGCTTCATTCAGGCCAATCTCATCGTCATAACTTTTAAACTAGCATTACTTTCTGTAAAAGACAAAGTACATCTATATAAAAATTCTAAAAGCAACATAGTATAAAAGTATAACTCTAACGGCTTAGGTAACGAATGTCAACATAATTCTCAGACTAGAGGATTTCTTCCGACATACTTAATAGTTATCGTTATGTTATGACCATCATCATCATCATCATCAACAACCCATAATGTCCCACTGCTGGGCTCGGGTCTCCTCTCAGGAGAGGGCTAAGGCCATACGTCCCCACGCTGGCCAAGTGCGGGTTGGGGACTGGCAAGACTATGTTGTGGCTACGTAATCTTGCCGTTGGATGTTCTTAAGCCGCCCAAAGGCCTCCAACTAAGCTTTACGACTGTTATCCTATGATAAAAACCGGGACCGACTGCTTAACGTGACCTCCGAATCACGGATGCTCATGGTAACATGCCACCAGCGGTCACCCATCCAGGTCCTGACCGCGCCGTCGTTGCTTACCCTCGGTGGTTGTTTCTAGTCACCGAGTGTAACTGGGCTATGAGCGCCTCTTATTTATATATGTTATGACCGAATTGCATAAAATCTTAATAAAGTTTAACCGATATGTTATTCCTGAAAAAAGCGTTTCCACTTTTGAACAGAGACGAAGTAGCTCTGAAACCATATTTACATTTTAAAGTAAACATACTTATGTCTCGCTAGCACATGTCACAAGAACAATACCGTCGCTATGATTAGACAAAGCATAAACATTGAAAAACCAGTGCTGACTACCACATGAAAGCTCCCCTTAAAACCGAGAAAAAGACACAATAAATTCTGAAAAATAAAAACAAATACTGTATTTATAACTTAATGGAGTAAGCATGACAAAGAAAATATTTTGTGTTAATGGGTAACACTGTTTATCAATTGCAATTATTACTATTTTACTTCGATTGTAGTGTTATTTGCCATAGTGTTTATACAAAAACAACATCATAAAATATCATTTTTCACTACAAATTTACCCATTTTAACGTTTGTTGTCACCCGTCTACGCAAAAATAGATCGTTTCCCAGTGCGAAATGAAGTTGGCGGTGTCTGGATAATAGGTATATGTCATTTTTTACTTTGATGACCTTTACCTTAACATTGTTTTGATGCTTAAGATGTGTGCGTTATCAAACAGATTTATTATTATTTATTATACAGACTTATTTTACATTGAACTGAATACTTTTATGTCTTTGAATGATATTAAACCCAACATAATAGTAAGTCATGGTGATATTTTTACAGAGTTTATTTGACACGAATTGTATTTAGTAGAAAATACTCAATAACGCTCTTCAGTTTTATTTTTCTTTGTTGTTAAGACATCTGCTGGCTAGAATGCTATATGCCTTTTTTAAATTTCGCTTAAATCGGTATAGTCGTGGAGGTGTAACAGACCAATAGTTACTGCCTATTTGTTATATAAGTTATATGCCTTTTTTAAATTTCGTTTAAATCGGTATAGCCGTGTAGGTGTAACAGACAAATAGTTACTGCCTATTTGTTATATAAGTTATATGCCTTTTTTATATTTCGTTTAAATCGATATAGCCGTGAAGGTGTAACAGACAAATAGTTACTGCCTATCTGTTATATAAGTTATATGCCTTTTTTACATTTTTTCTTAAGAGAACGTCTGATGAAAACTGCATGAATGTGAAATACGTATGAATATGAAACTTATTTTGTTTGGTCTGAAATGAATTTTTTACCATTCTAATATTTATTTCGAATTTATATATGTTTAGGGGCATTCTTACGTGACAATCATTTACATTATGATTTAATCGGGAGGAATCTCAAAGTCTACACGAAACTTATTTAACGAAATTAAGATCGAAAGACTATTAAAGTAATTTCATCAACGTTTGCTCATACTGCCACTACTCGAAAGGCCTCAGTACTTAGGGCATCAGCCAGTACATGTACTAAAGGTTTTTTAAGTTTTCACACTCTCTGATTAAAATGGCAAAATAAATAAAAATAATATTCTGCCATGTACTCATGGCAGAATATTATCTAGGCAACCTATATAAATACATACATTTTATACCTCAATATGCTTTAGTTTATATAAAAAATAAGCAAATGACTGAAAGACTTTTTGTAACAATGTATTATATTAAGTAGTCAAGAAACATGTTATACCGACTACGTAGGATATTTGTTACCAAAACCACCTTTCGTTTTTAGTGTTCCGTACCTCTAAAGGAATATACGGAACCCTTCTAGGATCACTTTATTGTACGTCTGTCTGTCAAGACCTCAGTATCGATGTAATCAAGGCCCAGTAGAAAGTGTATCAGTTTAGCTTTAGCTGTGTAGATGGTGCAGTCCTTCAGAGAACTTTTAGATGATGAATTATTTATTGTATGTGTGGGTGGCTGTACGATGCAATTTTTTGAGAATGTGGTTTTAATAGACGAAAGAGGTATCTTATAGATGCGTTTAGACTTAATACCATCATGTAGTGGAAAGTTTGTGATTGTTTGTATGAGATAATACAGGCATAAAGATTATTGCCTCACTCGCAGTGTCTTTGCTTCGGCGTACAGCATTTGGTTCTTGAGGGACACTGTACTACACGGTTCTTATCAACTTTGGGCATTGTGACAGAAATTACATAAAACAATTCAGTAATAACTTTCGAAGCAATTGACGATCTTTATCAAAGCAACGTGTTTATCTATACGCAACTCTTTATCTATATATCATGTACTTGTAGATTGCGTTCGTATGGTCGTGACTTTCTTTATGCGAACATTTTGACTAGATTATGAGACTAGTGAATACCTATCTTTGCATTTTCTTTCGAATTAAATGCTTATTTATTACATGTTCATAATAAAAATTTGCTGATTTACTATTCAAACCGAAGTATCAAGTAGCAAATTCGATATAATGCGGATTTTATAATGTAAAGGATAACTATAAATATTAGGTTAGTTTCTATTTTTCTTTTACGTATTTATACCTTTAAATATATAAATCTTCTATGCATGTGTATTTGCCTAAACTCCTCTCAATCGTCTGAACCGATTTTAACGTTTTTTTGTGCCTTTCTGACGCTTCGAGAATTGCTTATGTGAATCGGTAAAAACAAAAAAAAACCTATTGGTGTAGCTAATTGTAGTCTAGTCTGTAGTCTAAGGTTAGTTGCGTAAAATAACATCGGTCGGCTATCTGCAAAAATCAAAAATTGGTGAAAGTAATTACTTTACAGTAACCATTTGTAAATTATAAATAATATTGATTCGACCGTGACCGACCTGCTGCATTACCTGTGGGTGAAGTTATACAAACACCGCGGGGCTCATCTATATATATATATCTATTATATCAAAGTTACATATCAAATCGACCGTGAGCCGAACCGAAATTGAAGAAAACATAGAAATCACTGTCAAAGTACTCACACTCGTATCTTCTACACCTGTTCTTCACATAGTTGTAAACTGCACAGCTGCAGCCTAACCGCTTGAAGTTCTCGTAATTACCGTTGACCTTAACTGTTTTTCGTTATGCGCTATAAAAAGCTGTTTGAACATTGATCTGCATATTTTCCTCTATGCGACATTTGGTAAATTAGTGCTGTCAATATATTCCTAGATCAAACAGAATTCAAAATGAGGAGTTTCCTTAAAACCTACTGTTCGTGCGGATTCTTGCAGCCTCTTTCCGACATCGCCCTTCGCGACAGAAGTTTCATCCTCATCATCTAGATGATGGGCAGTGCACAACTGGGCGCTATTCAAGGAACTTTCGACCTCGCACAACAAAACTGACGCCTGCGATATTCACGGACCAATACGACCTTCAAACTTTCAAGAAAAGAGCGTACGCCTTCTTAAAAAGCCGGCAAGGCACCTGTGATGCCTCTGGTGTTGCGAGTGTCCTTCATCATCATCAGCCTATCGCAGCCCACTGCTGGACATAGGCCTCTACAATTTCACGCCATTTAGTTCGATCTGTGGCTTCTCGCACCCAGCACCTGCCAGCCGTCCTGCGCAAATCATCGCCCCACCTGGCCTGTGGACGTCCTACACTACGTTTGCCGAGACGTGGTCTCCACTCAAGAACTCGTTTACCATAACGTTTATCGGTTCTTCGGCAAATGTGGCCAGCCCACTGCCACTTCAGCTTGCTAATCCTGTGGGCTATGTCGATGACCCTGGTTCTTTGTCGGATCACCTCGTTTCTGATGCGATCCTTTAGATAAACGCCGAGCATAGCCCTCTCCATAGCACGCTGAGCGACTTTCAACTTGAGTGTCCATGGGCGGCGGTAATCGCTTACTATCAGGCGATATGTCTGCTCGTTTGACACCTATATCATAAAAAAGGACCTATACTGAGTCACGGGCCACATCCGCTTATACCCTCTCCTCTTCATATTTGCTCTGTGGTAATACCTGCCTACTTCAAGCCAAATTGTTAAATTGACTAACTTTTACGACGTTGACATATTCAGTACACACGGCTGTTATTTCTTACCCTCTGGTATTTATAATTTTCCAATCACGGTTGCCTTAATTCTTACTTAATTTATACTTTTGTTACTCCTGCCTTCTTGCGTAAACATTCGTCTCTAAATTAGTTCCATCAGTAGCATAGTAACTTTCAAAACTTAAGCTGAATGAGCCGAGGTTAAGTCGGAGTTTCAAATTAAAAGAAAAAACTTGCACTTTATTTTTTATACTTTACTAAGGACTTCCGCTTAAATCACTTTATGTATTGTTGAAAACTGCATTTAAATCTGTTGAATAGTTTAAAAAATCTAAGCGACCAGACAGTAGAAGCGACTTCATTTTATACTATGTGAAGAAGATGCACACCTACGCCCATCACGACAGGCAAAAATTCTATACTTTACTTGGTTGTAGTTTGTTATTTTGGGATTTATATCTACAGTTATTTCTTGACGTAGGAGAACCATATTGTCGCAAATATGGCCATGTGTGGCCATCTATACAGCCTTGATCTGATAGGTTTCACGGCTTCACAGAAGGTACAGAAAACCGGTGTTAGAATTTTTTTCGTAACAGACCAAAGGGCGGGGACGCTTTTGTGATAAATTAATAAGTATTTAGTCCTGTTTTACCGGTTACAGATAAATATTTTTGTTTTATTAGTTTAAATTGACGTGATGATGATATTTGATGATTATATTATAAATCAGTGATGCTTAATTAATTAAACTGTACCTGCGGTTACTCTGGTGCGAAATTTTGTAGTCTAGTGTTATTATTTTGAATAACCATTAAAGCGAGGTAACTAAAATATAACTACTAATCTGACTTGCGTTTCACAAAGGCTATGACGTGTGTGCTGCAAGATTAGTTTTGGGGCTTTCAGCATATTCCAATAAAGCTTGTGCTTCACATACGGGTAAATGTGTTTATGTGTATATGTGTACTTTTCGCGTTGGTTTCCATATATAATGTTATAGTAACATAAACTATGAAAAGCGGTGGATTATTATATAACTTTCACAGAGCGAATTTATATTTGATTTGCTTACCTATTTAGTGTTTAGTATTTCTTTTACATCTTTTTATGAATGAATTTTGGTTCGTGGTCGCTTCTGTATTTTGTAGTTGGTATTTTGTACGGCTAGTCGACTACACGTGTGGCGTAGTACTTTAAAAGGTCGCCATATCCTACTGTGCTGAGTACTGGAGGTTAGATCCCACCTTGGGTTAACACTTTGTGTGATCTGATTCTATGCATTCCTATCATGCAGGGTTCTAATCAAACGATTATAACCCTGCATGATAAGAATGCATTATAAATAGCGGTAAGACTAGCTATATTGCTAAAAAGATGCTTATTGGTTTCGTTAACATGAACAACGATTAAATCCATCCCATAAAATATGAATAGAATATGTTGTGTTTTACTGCCTCGGTGGCGCAGTGGTAGCGTACGCGACTGCTGTCCATGAGGTCTCGGGTTCGAATCCTGGGTCGGACCAAATGTTTGTATGATCTGCAAATATTTGTTACGGAGTTTGGGTGTTTTCTAAGCATAATATGTATGTATTTACAAAAAAAAGTATTTATGTATTAATATCAGTTATTTAGTACCCGTAATACAAGCTCTGCTTAGTTTGGGACTAGATGGCGTTGTGTATTAGATGTCCGAAATATTTATTTATTTATATGTTTATATGGTCTATTCTTATATTCTTTTTCCACTTATGGTTTTTAAACACCACAAGTATATTGCTTTTTTAAGCTGTCCTTTTTAATGCTCCTAATGATAAATGTATGTATTCAAGAATAAATATGTAATCGACGATTCTGTTTGCCATGATTTGGTATCGATTGGGTAATTGTATAACTTTTAGGCCTTGACAATTAAATGTCCATCTCTTATTAGAATGTCCAATAGGAGCGCATTTAGTTGCTTGACATTAAAAGGAACGAGAAGTTTCTATGTACATTGAAACAAAAACGAACGTGGAATTATTACTTACGTAGGAAATAAATAGTTAACAACGGTAGTCAGATTACTCATGACTCGAGTTCGATGAAAAATATTTAAATCTTTTGTTTTGTTTTGTTAACAGGAGGGTGTTACGGGCGAATGGCGCGGAGCGTGGGTGATGCTGATACGTCGTGTGATGGTGTATTATACAACTAAAGATGCTACAGTTTCTACTTTGGATCTTAGAAAAACCAGATGTGTTGGTGAGTTGTTCCATTATATCAATAGCTGCTGTAAGTAATACTAATTGAAAAGTTTTTTTTAATTGGTTTATGGTGGTAAATATCCAGCAATATACCCTCGCCAAAATTTAATAACACATCTTCCTGCGTACGGGAATGGTGTTCAAATTTACACAAAAAAAGTGCTTGCGTCTTTTTTTAAAACTTGCGCTTACCACACGTAATTAATTGGTAGAGCTGTTCTACTCAAGTAACTCACTGTAGTAAGGTCTCTTATAATGTTGTCATTCCATTGAAAGGCTGTCAGAGAGTCGCCTGCGCGTACGCGCCTGCTATGCATGAGTTCTCAGGTTCTATTCCAGGATCAGATCAAATTTTTGTATGATCTGCAAATATTTGTTTCAGAGTTTGAGTGTTTCCTATGTATAATATATAAGTATTAACCGCGGTATCGTACTTTTTTATGTAATAGTGGCCAACGAGCATACGCATTGCTTGATGGTAAGCGATTACCGCCGCATATGGACACCCACAACACCAGAGGCGTCACAAGTGCGTTGCCGGTGTTTTGGGGCAGGGGCGAAGGGGTTGTGGTATTGGCCTCCGGTATCCTGGCTCACTCGGTGAAACATAGCGCAAGCGCTGTTTCACACCGGTTTTTATTCGGCCATATAACTCCGGTCGAGTCGGCCCTGTCATGCCGAAGCGTGACTTCCGCGGTAATCACGGTAACAAGAAAAACATGCATCAGATCTTATGTTACATTTATGTTACTTGGCTTATCGAGCTCGTAGTTTTATTGTTACGTAAATTTTAATTTCCACTTGGTGACAATACGTCTACAACCTAGGTCGGGCTAAATTCTTCTGACTTCACTTGCCTCACTGTAGGTAATAGGGTTGTATGTTCGTCTTTAAAAAATATTACGTTTCTAACAGACCTTTACATTATTCACGTTATCTTTACTTTTGTTTATAACAATGAACTTGTACGGATACTAGACTCCTAATCGAATATCCTACCTCAGTAGGAAAAAATGCGAATTACAATACTGACCTAAATTATAACGGTGTTATTGATAGCACCTTAAACCTTAAAATTTGAATATGCAATTGTACTGTACGGTTAAAAGTAATCTAGTTTTTAGAATGTAGGCAATTAGTGTTGTAGATATTTGACGCGCTCGTTTTCCTGTGTACTCTTGACTGTACACCAGGTGGTACTGCGGAAAATACCAAAAATTATAACTGCAATACACCTGGTAGTGAAACCAGACCCGTCAATTGTGTTGACGTAGTAACTATTAACGTATTAAAAGCTTATGTCAGCATTGAATGCAATATAGATTAAACATATTTCGCATTTAATGTAACTTTTTGTAGAACGTCATAGAATCGCTAACATAATAACTATAATGTAGTACAAAGGGCGGCCTTAATACCAAGTGCAATATCTTCCAGAAGTAGTTAGATATTTTACAACCCAGATTATCGTATAGCCTACTTTTCATCTCGTAAATATTCCCTACAAGAAATCGCATGGGATAGCACATTATTTAAAGAGAAAGTTACATTTAATGGGAGGTTTAATATCGTGTCTAAAAAGATACAGAAATATTTTGGTATTTAGTTCATACTTGTTGTGTCTATACAATTTAGTCGGGTTATACAGCGGTTAAAAAATATTACCGCCAGGGGAACAATTAGGGACACACCGGAAAACGAGCGATTTGTCGGGCTTGGTTAACTGATGGTTTACAATCGAGACTGCAACGTCGGAGGTCGTGTGTGGGAGACCATTTGTTTTACATTGAGTGGTAATTTACCTATTGTATTATGCATTTATTATTATTATCTATTGCATTAATTATTGCCACATGTGAAATGTGTCAATTGAAAAAAAAAACATAATTAAACTAAGATGTCATTAAAACTTAAAGCATGCATCATATCTTTTTATTTTTTATTAAATTATTTTAGTTTTTTTAAACGTTTATCATTTTGAATAGTATAGGCCCGATGTATTCGGCGCACCTTTCTCAATCAGAAAGATGCCAAACCTTTACACTCAATGGTGTGGCTGCCTAAAACGGCCATAGTCTTCTAAGATTTTTAGGGACTTTCCTACCCTAGTTCCTTCCAATTGACTGACATGCCACTGAACCGTGTGGTTTTAGTCGATATGATTCCGACACCACTTCTCCGTCAGATGATGACCCGTGAAGGTTTTCACACGAACGAAAATGCTATATGTGTTACCTCCAATTTAAAATATTGAGACAAACAATTAAAAGTAATTTATAAAAAACCTTCACTGTTCCTCACCCAATCACATTCGTCACACTAGACTTATTTCGGGACGGTGTTACCAAGTCCTGCCTTCAACCTGTTGAATCAATTATGAAAACTTTATTTTGTTCCTGCTGTAACTTAAGTATTAATGACCAGTATTTCACTTTCAGTATGATGATACTGATACGAGACTGGTATGCGTGGTAATGCATTACGACCCCGCACTGTACGTAACCCCTCCCCGTCATAAATCTTAAGAATCCCCTTGGACATCTAGCTGGGAGGGGATAACAATATATACATGTATACTCAAGTTTTGGGTCGATGTGAGGAGGGGCAAACCTTCCTGTCTCGCCCACTTGTTCCCGCCTACTGTATGATAATTAAAACACTAAGCGTATATAGTTTTGAAGAATTCAGTCTTGCGATATAAATTATTAAATAATTTGCGCACTGAAGCTACGCGAAATGAGAAGTATAATACTACAAACTTTAGAATAGTTCTAAAATTAAACTTGTAACAATAATTGGACTCTTAAGCTAGTGCAAATACCTAAAAATCCTTTGATCAGCTGAAAGTGGCGAGTAACACGACGTAATTATATACCGAAATATTATATTAAATTTAATTTTGTACCTTGTGTCTTAATTGTAATGAGTTATACTTACAACGAAATAATTTGTTTTGAACCAGTTTTTATTAAGAGATTTGAACGTCAAGCTCGATGAACGACAAGCGTCATTTGGAATTTAATGGATATTCCTCCCACATCAAGTACCAATTAGGGTTTTTAGGGTTCCGTAGGTCACGTCTCGAAACACTTATAGTTTCATCAAGTCCATCCGTCTGTCCGTCCTCGGCTTATCTTCTAAACGGTTTGTGTTAGGAAGATCAAACTTTGCATGGTTTTGTATATTTACCACGTCGAAAAGTTGTTAGCCCTCCCTGCCCTACACGTAAAATGGGAATGATTACTTTTTCTCTTATTCGTAAAGCGAAAACTGTAGGCATAAAGTTCAACAAGTCGATCCTTCAGAAGAATAATTACATTATGTGGTAAACTGGCCTCTCAAAGAAAATTTAGTCGAAGATGGATACATGAATACATCAAAAGAGATTTCCCATCCCATCACCACACGAGAATGAACTAAATAGATTTTCATAGTATCTATTTTCAAAAATATTGGAAGAACAACGATCATTATAAAATCTAGAGTGCATGGGCCGCGTCATGGCACCAACAACAGAGTCGAAGGCTGGAATCACAACACATACAATTCTTTACAAACAAATAATAATATACTGCATCCTAATAGTAAAAAAATGTATGAAATGACTATCAATACAAGTATACCTAACAGTAAGTGGTGATGGACTTGTCTCTTCTTTCGTCTTCTTCTTGATTCGTCTCTTGTTTGTGGAGGACTTGCTACAGAAACGTTAACCAAAATTTCTCTCTCTTTAATTAAATGTTGCATTTTGACAAAAATATTGTGTTAAATTATAAGCAGTATGTTACGGTTCACAATCGACATTTCGTAATTCACAACTTCGCGAGATAGATTATTTAGTAGAGTAATGTCGGACTCGAACAAACCAAAAACGATGTCTCGAGTAGCACAAATCAATACAACGGAAATTCCAGGAACCCGGACGTACGTTGGACCGTCTAGGGTTTGCGGATGACCCTCTCCTGTGTGGAAACCGTAATGTTCCTTTACTGCCTACTAAAGGGTGTGCGCGCTCCACAATTTGCAATTATTATCAACATTATTTTATGCACTATTCGTTTGTTCTGTTGATAGAACGAATGATTAAGATATTGATATCACTATTGTTAGGCAAAAAATACTGACCATTGGTAACAAAATTTTAAAATATTAATATATTATAATAAATGTTACTTTTTATAGCCAAAATTAAAATTTTTACGAAGTTCTACGCATTCACTTAATCATGTAATCATACGCCAACAATGCCTTAAATCATTTCGGAAAAGAGCTGATACTCTTACACTTCTAGACCGATATTAACCAAATATGACTAAGAACCACCGCAAAAGAACTGGCTTTCAAATGACTAAACGGCATCGAAATCGGTCACACACATTGACATCGACATCAAACTTATATCACCTCTCTCAGATTTAAAGGAAAATTTTTTAAACCTACCTGGACGCAATATAATCGTTTGCCTTATCCTCGAAAATCAGTTTGTTAATTCACATGTTTCCAATTTTTCATCAATTTACTCTTTTGTATTCGTGTTTGAACGAAATCGCAATATCAAACAGTGCAAGCAATTTGTCAATACTCCGTCAGGAATTCGACTGACAGTTTTTTTTTATGGATAACTCTTTCGTCCATAAAGATCAGTCAAATATTTTAGTTTAATGATATGGAGGTAACAGATGGAACTATCTATGTTAACAGATATTTTATACTTGATAAAATATTGATGTATACCAAACAGAAGGTGCTGTTGATTGTATCTATAAATATTTTTAAGGCATTCATGTACCTATTTTTAAGCCGTTTCATAAAACAACAATTACAGCTCAAGACTAAATAAATAAATAAATAAAATAAATATTTTCCGACATCTTACACACAACGCCATCTAGTCTACTGATATAATACTTATATACTTTTTATTTTTTTTGTAAATACATAGATAAATAGATCGACTCTATGATTTGTGTTGAGTGTGGAGGTGACCTATATTCAGCAGTAAACCTCTTTCGGTTGAGATGATGATGTTGACGACGATGATAACAGACGAACCGTCATAAATTAGGTAAATTAAGGAATACAAACAGGATATGCTTGCAGATAGAACGGTTTATGGCAGTCTATTTCTAGTCAGAGAATTGCAATGGGTCTTACATAGCCTTATCGATTCCAAGAAACTTTGGTAGCATTCTCCGTTGGAAAGGTCCGTAATTAAACCTGGCAATTTCTTGAGATATACATTTAAGGTTTTTTTTTTAAAGACGACTCCCGCATTTGGAATATTCCTGTGTCACGAGGATCTTTACAAACATACATGAATCGGACACAAAGTACACCCAGATTTAGAACAAGAATTTATGGATCTCACAAAGTGTTGTCCCATGTTGGATTTGAACCCACAACACTTGGCGCAGTAGGAAGCGGTGTGGCGACCACTGAAACCAATTTTTTTTTTTTACGTTTGATACCCTCTCGGGCCTTCACCCCACCGGGGTTTGTAGCGGGGCGGTGTGTCGGAATCGAACCGACTAAAACCACACGGTGTGCCAGTCTGCGCCTGAGACGGGCGAGATCCGGGAACCGCTTTCTTACGCCATCCGGACCCCTCCCAGCGCCTGCCCGCACTGAAGCGGGCAACCACT
>PKRV01001370.1:1572119-1592376 GCA_003709505.1 Hyphantria cunea | reverse complement strand
ATATCAAGAATTATTTTGTGTAATAGATAAGTCGATGGTATATCACGTTGGCCCAAAGTCATGTTGAAAACCCTACCTTACCATTAATAGGGTTGGCGCTACATGGTGAAGCTGGCCGCCCACAACAATGGTGCGCATATTCATCACCAGCAACTGACAAAAGAAGATGTTCCCGCCATTGTTGATAAATGCCTTAGCTTTATTTATGCTCATGGTAAGTTTTAAATTAATTTACAGTCGTATTTTGTCTACGGCTACGCCCGCGTTCTTGTCGGTATAAGTAGCCTATTATAAAGTAAATTTCATTCAAATTGGTTCAGCGGTTTTGCCCTGAAAGCTATTTATTTATAGATATTTATAAATAGATTAGAGCGATATTGTATAGGTTTATATTAGGATATTGTACACGTTTTACCAATTGTTAGCAGTGGTTACTGAACATTGGTGAACCATTTACTTTTCTTTTCCATTGTGTGGAAAAGAAACGTGAATTGATTTTGATTTCAAAAATATAATATTACGCCATCTTGTTGATAATAATGACAACTCGTTTGTGATCTGTATTTCGTTGTAATCTAAAAACAAAAAAAAAGGAATAAAAATAAATACTAAAACAATCCCTACTGTGAGATACGCCAGGCGGTACAAAAGTCCCATACAAACTTGCCATTGTCCTTTCATGAAAATCGTTGTAGTCGTTCATGAAAATTGTCACCGAGATTCAGAATATAAGAATTGCTTGTTTGAAAGCATAAGATGAACACTAGAATAAGTAAAAATCGAATCAAAAGTGTTTTTATCGACTAACATCTAATTTAATGTTGTATGTACCTACAGGGATTTCAGTTTCGTTTAGACGGTCAATTTCAGTTTAAAGTGTAGAAACGTTTCATTTATAATTGAGAGATTTAATCAATACGCACTAAAACTTTGATGTTGGTGAAGTACAAGATAAAACAGAAACAACATCTTTTTTTATAGATGTGTTGAATTCGAATAGGTTTAGCTATACAATCCTAAAAAAACAAAATATTATATTCTAATATTAGTATACTTTTTCGTAAAAAAACTTAGTGAAACAACGACAATGACCATAGTTAAATTATTTCAAAAGGTGCATTTTATCAGTTGCCTGAGAGTTGGGGTGTTAACAAATCGGCAGAGAAAATAATTGATTCGATTAATGATTTTATGATCGAAACATCGTCTATTGTTTTTAAGTAGTTAGCACACTTGGGTCTATCCAGTTAGGTAGTCTGATGTACTGTTTGCAACGTGTTTAACTAAAAATTAATGTGTGAAAATCATCTACATATCGTTCTCTATGTACTTATAATAGTTATGTATTTAGAAATATTTAATGCAAGTATTTTACGTCCATTCTCTTTTCAAAATTACTAACGCTTCTATTCTCTTGTATTATTGGCTATTATTTTGTTCTGGCCACGCGACGTAGCGTTGAGATAAGTTTACGTGTGTAGAATGACAACTTGGCTAGGGGCAGGTTATTATATTAACGGTTCTGTTTAAAACCGTGTGTGAGATGTGCAAAGTTTATTATCAGTGAGTATGTATTTTTAAAATTTAAAAATTTTAAATGTTCAGGTAGTTTATCAGAAGGCATTTATCGTCGCGCTGGCGGTAGTTCTGTTTTATCGGAACTTCTAGCAAGATTTAGACGCGACGCGTGGTCAGTCCAACTTAGCGCCACTCAGCACTCGGAGCATGACGTCGCTGGAGTCCTAAAACGGTATTTATAATTACTAAAAATTCTACCTACACTTACACTGGACACAAAAAATTTATAATCATAAAATATATATTAATCTACTTGCTATTTAATGTTTAAATCAATAAATTGATACTGATTTGTTATATTAAATGGTTTCAGGTTTTTCCGAGACTTACCAGAGCCTTTAGTGCCAAATGATAAACATCAAGGGTTAGTCAAAGCATTAGGTATGTGATTTCATATTACCCCTTTCTTTGTCCATTAGGATCGCAATCCACCAGTGGATCGTAACAGCTCGAACAGCACTAAGGGAGTTTAGTATAATCTCCACTAATCTCAGTGGAACTTATAATACTAGTTCAGCTATGATAAAGAAAACGTTTAATAATATAATAATAAGTAATGTTCTTATAATAAGTAAATGAAATATTATAAGAAAAAAAAGGAAAGATCTTGTGTTTGTAGTATTAGGCGATCCACGTAGAACGGCCCGATCAAGAGGCTAAGTGCGCCCACAGTCCGGAAAATCAAACAAACAATAGTGTTAGACTAAACAAAATCAAACTCGTATTTCCTTCTAAAAACAATTCAACTGATATTTCACAGTGGAGTAATTGTAGTCGTATTGGATTTGTCTTAATTGCTCTTGTTGCCGCTGCTTTATTTTATACTTCACGAATTATACCCTTTTTTATGGAATATAGTGCAAACGAACAGACGTATCACCTGATGGTAAGTGATTACCGCCGCCAATGGATACCCGCAAGAGGCAAGAGGCCGCATGGCCTCCGGTATCCTCACTCACTCGGTGAAACACAGCGCAGTCGCTGTTTTACACCGGTTTTCTGTGAGGCGGTGGTATCAACCCGGCCGAGCCGGCCCATTCGTGTCGAAAGCGTGACTCTCCCAGGGTAAAAACCTACATGATTCTTTGTGAAGTAAAAAAATATGGAACTCACTACCACCGCATTTGTTTCCCTCCCATTACTATCCCGGGTCCTTTAAGCGGGGCGTGAAAGAGCATCTCACTAGACCGCCATAGTGTGGGTCACCAAGGTGCTCTGTCCACATTCACATTGAGGATGGTGACCACCACTCTGGGATTCTGCTTATGCTTTACTTCAGGCAGAGTACAGTCATTTTGGTAGCTTAAAAAAACAGAAACACTAAACACAACGACCCCACACAACACAGTCACTCCCAATATGTAACCTTTTGCTAATGTAACTAATTGTATAATATTTTGTTGAAGATATTACTATTAAAAAATCGGACCGTAAATCGTATATTTAAGCCACGATACAAATTTAGCCTATTGCGGCAAACATCGATACACAAACATTTAATTATTGGACAGTTAATTATGATTTATCATGTGAACTTCAACGTTCTGTCCGATCCACTGGTGGACAAATATCATAGGAAAGATGGACAATAAAGTCAATTCAGCATTATTATGATCTCTGGTTTCATTGCAGCTGATAAAGACGAGGCTAGTCGTTACGCAGAGTACGGGCGAATAATGAATTCTCTGCCACTCGTCCCTCGCAATACGACGCGGAAACTTTTTGCGCACCTACATTTCTTACACACGATGGCACACGCGAATAAGATGAATGCTGAGAATCTTGCCTCTGTATGGGCACCTACGATCATGCCAGCTGCCTTAGTGAGTTATATTTTATATTTAGACAGTGAAAGTCTAATTTTAGTGACCGTTATCTAACATTTCATTTACTTGTTATATTCAATTCGGAGAATAAACGGATATATAATAAAGAGTTAAAAAGTGAGGGCATAATGGTCGTCAGGCCGTTCGTCGCGGGTGGGCAGTGACCAGTTCGTTCGAAAGGTGTCTGTGAATCTAAACTAATAGTTCTAAACTAAAACTTTAGTGTGTTCTTTAAATGTGATTCCTTAAATGCTTTAATGAAAACTGATTCAAAACATGCATACATTTATTTCTTTTACTTTTTAAAGAAATAAAAGAACTCTACGCAGACGAAGCTCTTGATATAGCCTAGTTAAAGATGATAAATTACACCTCGATACAAAATAAATAATGGAATGGAAATCGAAACCATGACTTCCGGCCAAGTAGTCAAGGTATTAATAACTATACTTTGCTACATCAATAACCTTGTCCGAAGTGAAGATTCTCCAATAACAGTAGTACATTGGATGATAGAAGTCGTATGTAGTGCGTAAATTACAATAGAAATAGTTTAACGAATGCTTCAAACCTATTTTCACGAATTCAGAAGTAATCCGAAACTGTTCTCACTTTGAATGGTTACGCACGCTAAAGCTATCAGACGACACAATAATGTATTAGAAAGCATTGTTGCTATTTCTTAATACTGCTATTACAATTATTCCTGAATAAAAGATAAATTTTGTTAACGGTAAGGACCTCAATAACCAAAAATCATTCCTTTCAGACAAGTAATTCACTCCAAACAGCTTGGTCTTCGAAAGAAGTGTTCGTAGTTCGGGATCTTATAGCGAACTTTGAGGCTATCTGGGAGCCCACAGAGTCAGAGAGGCGAAGAGAAGCAGCAGTGAGAGGAGTGATCATGCGAGTCCTCAATAATACAGCGCCGCCTCAACCCAAAGCGGCAGGCGACCTGAAAGCCTGGATATACGTACATGATAGGACTACTTGCCACCAAGTAACAGTAAGTTAATCCACTACACACACACCACACATACACACACACAATAATAATAATAATTTATCGTTTTATTACGCACTAGATTGACTACAAAGATTAAACTTTTTTGCAAAGATTGACTTATAACTAAGGATATACAAGGGACGGCCTTATCGGAAGACAAACTTGGGAATGGAAAGAAAAGCATGAAGTGGAGAATATAGGGTAGTACCTAGCGTTTTAACAATGCGTTATACTACAGCAAAGTGTGGATGATTAAATAAATACAAAGAAATAAATAAGTAAAATTTATAGATATTCTATACATAAACAAGAAATACTATGTCGTAATTGAGTATAGTATAAGTTGGTAAGGGCATTGATATTCGTCCTTCAGTCGCATAAAGTCTCGTAAAGGCAGCCAATGTTTGCGCACGTCTTTTTTTTTATATATTTTAGCTGCCAAAATGACTCTGCCCTGCCCGATTGAAAGCATGAGCAGAATCCAAGAGCCATGGCCACCATCCTCAATGCGAAAAAGAACAATGCAGCATCGTGACCCACACTATGGCGGCCTGGGGGGAAGGGGGATGGTGAGGGGGATAGGGGGCATTGGATTGGGGTATGGGCCTCCGGTATCCTCACTCACTCGATGAAACACAGCGTAAGCGAAAATAGCGAATATCCTTCTCTTTCCTGACCTTCACAAGAACCATCATGTAGGGAGAAGGGGAACCCTCGCTCCGTCTCACTCCATCGTTTCTACGAGCAATGTGCTTCATCCAATGCCACTTAAGTTTAGTAATTTTTCGAGTAATATCGAGTGACCTTGATTTTTGGTTTGTGTGTGGATTTCCTCTCCATTGCTCTTTGAGCGATTACTTCTCAGTACCAGGCCTAAGACTGAGCGGAGATTCTTAAATTTTCACTGGAATGGATGCGGCATGAGCTTTGGCCTTGACAATTACAATGACTTTCACAGTGAATGTATAACTATAATATTCTTCAACATTTTCAGCTAACACCGAGTAAGACCAGCTCAGACATTTGCATCGAACTCTGTGAAAAAGCTAAGACAGATTCCCATTTACTCATGTTGGAGGAGGTGATATGCAGCGAGTCTATGCGTCGCATCGTTCACATCGATGAGATTGTTTTAGACGTGGTTCTCCGATGGGGTTACTGGGATGAGGACGATAGAAAAAATAATTATTTAGTAGTAAAAGAGAATAAAGTATTGTACGACATTGAAGCGATAAAGCAGACGACAGCTGTGTGCGGGGAGTTGAGATTAGCGACTGAAAGTATGAGGTCATTCAAACTACACATGTTCGAAGTTCAAAATTCACGGTTGTGTTATTTCAAAGATAAACAGGTGAGTGCAGCCGGAACTATGTATATCATCTATAAATATAAAAAATGAATATCTATTTACCTTGGTCACGGCTGTTGGTAATTCTTTTTTTTTTTGATAGCCTATTTATCTATGAAGGTTATAACATCACGCTTTGAGGAGGGATAGGAGTCGAGCATCAATGAAAATGCTACATAAAGTGTATGTGTATGCACTGAACTAAAGAACTCTCAATTTCAATTTAAGTGCATTACCTACGTAAACAACTAACAACGGCTACCAAAAATATCAGGTTTATAACTTCAAAGTATCACAGATGGGAAAGAAGACCAGAAAAAGAATTGGAAACAGTATTAAGATAACAGCTGCAATTTTTTTTTATAAACATTTTTAATATACTCGCTTGCCAAAATGACCACTCTGTCTGATGAAAAGCATGAGTAGACTCGAAGACAGATGGTCACCATACTCGCTGAGAATGAAGACAATGAAGTATCATATGACCCACACGATCTACACTATGGCAGCCTAGCCACATGCTTTTTTACTATCCGCTCAAAATGGAAATTAACTCTCTAACTCTAGAACATATGCTGTCAATAAAACTTTTATCCACAATCATTTCTATTGACTTGTGGTTGCCCAGTGATCGATATTCGCCCACAATTTTTTTTTCTACACAGCACAGTTAAAGTTGTGCTAAATTTGTACTCCTCCGTCCGCATAAGGTTTTGCTTCACGTAATAATAAGTAAAACTTTACAAAACAACAGCACTGTGTATGCAATCTCAAATTAGTTTTTGATTAAACATTATTTATTTATCTATATATGTTACAACTGAAGTTACATATTAAAGTATTAATCTATATTTAATTTCGACGATTTGTACATTATTTGATATGTTAATTATATATTGAAATTTCCACTCACAGAAGTTCCACTGTATAGATGTTGCTTAAAACAAGGTATTTTTTCATGTAATACTGTTCCAGGGTTCGCACAAGATAGAGGAGTGGAATATTAAAGACTTTTTGTGGTACATGGGGCACGAGCCCAAGCGGAATCCACAGTCACGATGGGCAATCACATTTATTCCTAGAAACAAAAAGACTCGGTAAGTAGTTATGAAAATTTTGATTTGAGGCATCATCATCACCATCATCAGCCTATCGCAGTCCACTGCTGGACATAGGCCTCTCCAATTTCACGCCACTTAGTTCGATCTATGGCTTCTCGCATCCAGCTCCTTCCAGCCGTCTTGCGCAAATCATCGCTCCACCTGGCTTGTGGACGTCCTACACTACGTTTGCCGAGTCGCGGTCTCCACTCAAGAACTCGTTTACCCCAACGGTTATCGGTTCTTCGGCAAATGTGGCCAGCCCACTGCCACTTCAACTTGCTATACCATTTTTAGGCTAATTTGAGGCGTTGTATGAGTATAAAAACTGTATAAACTGTAAATAACTAGGGGCACTGTTCTGGAAAATAGGTTTTTATTGGTGCCTATTCATCATCAGCCCGTTGCAGTTTAATGCTGGACATAGGCATCAGAGCCTGTTGCTTTTTGCATCCAGTCAACACCGGCACTTATTAACAAGTCGTTCTGTAATCTGTTCTAAGACATGTGTGACCAGTCCATTGTCACTTCAACCTACTAACGTTCAGAGCTATGTCGTTCACCTTGGTTATCTGATGGATCCATTTGTTCCGAATTTTGTACTTCAGAGGGACTCCTAGTACCTCTTTCCATAGTACGTTGAGCGACTTTAAGCGTATGGCGTACAGCCAGTGTTCACGTCTCGATACCGTACGCCATAACTGGGAGGTCGCACTAGTTGAAGACTTTCGTCTTCAGTCTCAGTCTGATATTATAATAATTATATTATAAAGATGAAATACCACTGTGGTTGTTGAAAAAAGTGCTTCGATAATGTTTATGGAAGCGAGAGTTGATGGCTTCCACACCCTAATCCATAAGCGAACTGCCTCCTTGCTGAAGAGAGCGCGGTACATATGTAATAGCATCCTGGGGATCATAGCTGATAAACACAACTCGATTGCAATGAATAGCTTTCTTTGATATTTAATTAAATCCAAATATATAGTTACATTGTAAAGTACTAACATAGGTTAAGAGAAATTCTATACTAACTCTATGGACTTTGTCTGAATAAATATAGGTTGTTATATAAATCGTAGTAAACAATAAACATGTTTATGGTAGATTTTTGAATGATGACTGCTGTTTAAAAACCTCTAGCATCTAACTATATTAAAGGAGCGGGAAACCGCTGCGGTAAACAGTAGGAGTAGATATGAAAGCAAAGCGGATACTTGACCGCCTCGGTAGCACAGTGATATATATGTGCATTCATCGTGCTTGCTTGCATATGCTCGTGTTACATAAATTATTTTCAGATTATGATGACATTTGCATAGATAGCATAGCATGAGCTTACAGGTTTCGTAAGCCCAATGTAGGGCAGAACAGACAGACAAAAAAGTAATAGCTAATGCGACTTCTGTGCTTGAGTTCTAGAGTTCGATTCCTCTGTATAGACCACTTGTTGTTAAAGGATCCAAATCTTAAAAACTAAATATTAATTGCAGGAGTAAAGATCGGCCTTGGTTTGGTTGCACGTTAGCTGGCGCAGTCACAGAAGATCAGCTCAAGTGGATGGCAGCTTTGATGTTTGCGGAACACTCCACTATACTGCCCACACCACGGCTCGTCATTACTTAACAGATATCTACACATATATCTTTATTATCGAATAGCAATTTTATTCTTGAGAAAACAGATTTATAGATCAGTTATTGATCATGTAATTCGTACTTAGATGGCCTTGGGAATGAAAAATAACATTTTAAATATCAACTGTGTTCCAATATTAAAATTAGTTATTCAATGACTGTGTTCTATACACATAGGTACAGATGTTTGAAAGTTGGGGCCACAACCCCCGTTGCGGAACGGAGAGTGCACCTGTGTTTGCGCACACACTCGTGCACAATAATGTACATATATACTGATTATTATACAAACATATGTTTAAGTGTTGCCAGTTTACAATTAAATACCTTTTATACATAAGTATAAACAATTCGATGTTACCATTAACATAAAAAGCATAATATTTAAGTAGAATAAAAGGAATAATACACGTATTAAATAGTTATATATGCAATTGTTGTATAATAAGGGAAATTATAACACGAGTGTGGGTTTATCACATGAGTGTTTCAATACCTAATTATATGAAGTTTCATACAAAACTATCTACACCCATGATATGAATCCTCTATGAATTAATACATTTTTGCAATAGTAATAGCCAACAATAATGCCGGGATACAACGTGAATTCGAATATCGGTTCTTTTTTTAAATACGGCGCTGTAGTAGTGCAAGGCACGCGCCTGACGATGTTCTTTTTTTAAAAAAGATGTTGCATTATGAAATCTAGTACAACACTACAACCCTTGTTTGGATTATATTATGGTTAAGTACTATGACAGGATATTTTAATGTTGGCAGTAAACTAACTGTTTCAGAACCTTTTATAGAGGATTTATGGGTGAAGATAATAAACTTTTATTTTTCAAACCCCAGTTACACCAGTTTCTGACTCGAGTTTCAGATGGTTATCCGACATATAACGCTACTTAACAGATAAGTTAACATTAGTCTATCAGGAACTGTGTCAGCAAGTAGTGAAACTGGCCCTTAATATAAAAAGAAATAAAGAAAAGACAGAAAGAAATAAGTCTAAGTTATACAAGGTATAACGGTTAAAATTGGTTTGTAAATATTTTCAAAACTACCAGTATTATACAAAAACAAAATTGAAGTGAAATTCATTTACCTAAATTTATTACACTTGTTTGTGTAACCGTAAGATTATAAAAACTGATTTTAATCTACATAGCGAGAATTTTCAACTGCCCCAGATTGGTCGTTCTTACAGTATGCCGCCCTATGGCCATAGTTAGGTTCATCAACAACCCATAATGTTCCACTGCTGGGCTCAGGTCCCCTCTCAGGAGAGGGTTCAGGCCATACGTCCCCACGCAGGCCCAGTGCGGGTTGGGGAGTTAGGTTAGAAGTTCATTTTACTGCCACATCAATGTTATGTGACTAATTTTAAAGCTGTGGGATATCTTCAACATGAAATCAATTCACCATCACAAGAATACTTTACATTCGGAAACAAACGAATTAACAAACAAATATGGCGGCGTGGGACATATGCTGTTCAAGCAATCAGCGTTCGAGATGCGATCCGTCGAATACCATATTACAGTTTGACAGCTTCACTTCGCTAAATTATAACCTAACTAGAAATAATACGTGAAATTGTAAGGAGCATGTTACAGTTCACAATCTTTCGACAGTTTACAATCTCGCGAGAAAGATCTTACAAAGTAATGGTTTTAACAATCTGACGGTAACATATATAAGTACCCTTTTCTTTAAGTGCGGGCGCTTAAATTCATTTTTATTTGTCACAATTGTATCAGCAAATTAATAATTACGATGTATTTGGTAAAATACATTTGACTAACTTTGTTGGTTAATAATTTAGTCACGGGGGAATACAGGATCGGTTGTTGAAGGAATACTTTGGGTGGTAGGTCGAGCAGTCGGTCTGTCCATGTCGAGCAGTCGGTCTGTCCATGTCGAGCAGTCGGTCTGTCCATGTCGAGCAGTGAACTTAAGGCTGAGAAGAAAAAAATGAATTTAGTGTACATATTTTAAAATAACGTTAACAATCATATATTTAAAATATTCAATAAATATTTAATCGCGCCAAAATTCTAGTATATTTATATAGTATTAAAATCGTAATGAAGAGGCAAAATTATTAAATAAAATATTTCAATATCCTTTTACACTTGCCATGTCTAATTATACATGAATTAAATTATAAATAATTCGATATATGAAATGAATATGAGGTATACATACGTAACTGATTTTTAAATACTTTAGCGAAATAACCCTGTACAAGGTTAAACATAAGAAAAGTAAGACTAATTGTTAATGGAACTAAAACAAAATCAAAATAGCTTACGTTTAATCTGTCCTTTATTTACACAATAATAATTTAGAATTAGTAAAATATAAAATACATTGTTGGTTATCTATACCTAAACTTAAGTTAGGTATACACTTCATACTTATACGTGTTGAACAATAATGACTAAATAATCGTTTAAATTGATGTAAAATAATAAAAGACTGACCACAGCCTTTTTTACATTTGCAAGCGTCTACCTGTTACCTTTAAATAAAAATAAAGAAATAAATATGTTCAGACATTTTAACACACAACGCCATCTAGTCCCAAACTAAGCAGAGCTTGTACTATGGGTACTAGATAACTGATATTAATACTTATATACTTTTTTTTTTGTAAATACATACATATTATATTATAATATTATACATAGAAAACACCCAAACTCCGAAACAAATATTTGCAGATCATACAAACATTTGGCCCGACTCAGGAATCGAACCCGAGACCTCTTGCACAGCAGTCGCATTCGCTACCACTGCGCTACAGAGGCATACTGAGAAAAAAATCAAGTTTGCTGTGTTTCAATGTGTTTGTATGTTTTATAGCGGCAACAGAAATACATTATCTGTGAAAATTTCAACTGTTGTACTATCACGCTTCATGAGATACAGTCTGATGACAGACGTGTTAGACGGACGGACAGCGGAGTCTTCGTAATAGGCTCCCGTTTTACCCTTTGTGTACGGACCCCTAAAAATGTATTTGTGCTGTCTAATTATCAGATAAAATGTTTCTAGCTCGAATCTCATGATTTTATAAAAAAAAAGGAAATAAATATTATTTTCGTATTCGTAATACAAGCCATACTAACATTTCATATTTTATTGGCGGTTTTTATACTTAAGTAAAAATTATCACATTTTATAGGAGCTATTTTTCAAAATGAGTTGTTAACAGTGTTGCTAAAAGTATTAGTTTATATAGAGAATGATATATTCGTGTATTAAATGAAACAAGTATATAGTCGCTCGTTGGTCGAAATCCGATCATAATTCTTTTTGTTTAACTTTTTGTCATGTACTTCTCCTCCATATTCTATCTATATATATAGAGTACCTGAATATCACTTTAAAAAGAATGGTCATGAGTTTATTTGCCAGTATTCTTCTCATAAAGCTCTTCGTACTTTGGAAAATGTAAGTTGTAGATCGGCCCAAGTGGGCAGCAGATTTTGTTTTCACCTAATTTCCCTTGAAATACCAATATATGCTGTGGCGTCTGTTTGTGTCGATCTATGATTTTAACTGTATCTTCAATTTAACGTTCATTCCTAAATGTCACTTAGTGTCTTGGATAAATGATTTTGAATTTTAAAATACCAACTTTAACTGTGCCAGATTCATACTTGTTCGCAAAATTTTCGTAAAAAGGGGTGTAAAGTTTTTACTTCACGTATTAACAAATAGATAATTTGAACACGTTTAAGTGTGATCACTGAGCATTAACTAATTAAGTTATTGTGTGATAGTCTATCTAGCCAATGTTTCTAAATATCGATAGATAGATAGATAGAAAACTCTTTATTTGCACACTATAATATTACAGTTAGAAGGGAGTACATAAAATGTGAGACGGGGTGTACAAAGGGCGCCCTTATTGCCAAAAGCAATCTCTTCCAGGCAACCTTCGAATCAATCGAATTATAGTTCATAATATATAGCAGTAACTTGTTATTGTTTCTACACATTTACGGCGAAGTCAAAAGGAAGGGTAATTGTATTAGTAGTTCCACTACTAAAATACTGAAACGATTTTAATGAGGTGTCAATAAATCCTGGTGACTTAGGCTATTTTTTTAATAATTATCATTAATAAGTGCTGCCATATATTTTTGGACTAAAACTATAACCCGGCAAAGTAAAAAAAATATAAAATAACATAAATTTTTGTATAGTCAGGTTATAGTTACATATTTTTTTTTCTATTTAATGTCATGTATTTCTTGCTATATTCAAATTGACGTTAAGAATTTTATATTTTGGTAAATTCGTGCTTTATAATGTCACCAAAAGATTTCCTTTAATACATAAAATTCTCGTGTCGCGGTGTTTGTTACCAAACTCATCCGAAACGGCTGGACCGAATTTTGATGAAATTTTTTGTGCATATCGTCGGTAGGTCTGAGAATCGGTCAACATCTATTTTTCATACCCCTAAGTGATAAGGGTGACCCACACCTAAATATATACATTTTTATGGAAAACAACGTTTACCGGTTCGGCTAGTAAGCTATATAAACAGCATCAAACGTCTCGCAATTTAAGAGAAATACCCAAAACAGAAAGTTTAGACTGAAAGAAAGATCGATGCTAAAATCCAACTAACAGTGCCAAATTACAATCACACTTGTGCCAGCAGTGTATATATCAAAATGATTGTATCAAAACACAAACTGAAATAATCGTTCATCGCCTGACTTCACATAAAATAGTGTGTCCAATACTGGGGGCGATTTTTGTAGGACGACGTTTAACTGTAAAATAGGTGTTTGATTTAAGAATATATTGTAATACAAGTGACTAACTGTAGTTTTTTGACACATACATTGTCATTAGATTATCAGAAACTTCATTTCAAGTTCGCTTTACAAGTTTTACGTTGGAAATATGTGACTATATGACTGAAAACACGCACAACTTTCATATTTCATACAGGGATTAGTGTATACATATCATGATCTTTATATATAACATTGGTAGTCGGTACAAAAGGGTTTCAATATTCATTTATACGTATATTTTACTTTCTCGTCCAATAAACTCAAAAATTTTACATGAAAATATTTGTTTTGCCCTAGCTGTAGTGAATTTACTTCGACTTTATCTTTTTTTTCAATAACATTTTCCTGAAAACGAAATTGAAATGACACATAGGATATATAGGCTTAGGATATATAAGCAGCAATTTTCATTAATCATTCAATGACAAAATTTATTTTCTATTACACTATTAAGAATAATCATTAATCAAGCTCAACATCAAATATCACTCAATTGCCGTTCCGTTTGTCTCATATTATCACACGGGCTATAAAACTGTTATTTAAACTATTAATTTTAGATACAATATTAAGCATAGTATTATATTCAATAAACTGCAAAGTTAGGTATAATTTTGTAGAACTATTAACTAACAAAAATGTATTTTTACTAATAAAATTATATGTAATTATAATAGGCTACCAATAAAATGACCCCGCGACTATATTATTTTTATCAATTGTATAATATAAAGCTCAAATAAATTTAATTGAAATAGTTTATGTTTGATTTAATATTCTAACGTTTTATGTACTTTGATAAAACTAACCCCGAATAAACTAGGGTTCTTTGCTATCTTTGTATTTTTTTTAACACTAATCTCTTACATTCATATGTCATTGGCAGAATTGTCGATATCGGCACAGATTGCCATATCCAAAAAAAAAACAAAAAAACTTGGGGTCTTTTGGAAAAATAGTATGACAACCAAGAAGCCATTCCTTCAATCAATATAAAACAATATTTTCGTCCCTTGTCGATAAAGTATGAACATACTGATAATGTCTTTAGAGAGGTGTATCAGTGGATTGTTAAGGCAGTTGATGTGATATAATGTGAGATGGATACTACGAGCTGGCGGCGAGTACATATTTAACACATCTTTATTTATATTTCATCTGTCTCTGTTTCGTTGTCTGTCGTATACTGTTTGTGGGATTCTCTGTCGTAGAGCAACTATCCGCAGGCCAGGTGGAGTGACGATCTACCCAAGATGGCTGGCAAGAGCTGTATGCGAGAGCCGAGGATCAAATCAAGTGATCACCAATCGTAGAGGCCTATGTTCAGCAGTGCACTGTGATAGGCTTATAAATAAATAAATAATCTTTATTGACATAATATATAAATTACAATTATTTAATATATTATGATGATGATGAGCCACTATAGTAAATACCAATCAATTTTATCTCAAAAGTAAATTGTAATTAAAATATGAGAAATAAATACAATAACTACAGAAATGCATCGGCAAAAGTCATAAAGAATATAAACACTTTAATGCATTAATAGAAAAGCATTGAAAATATATAAAGCTTATTTGAGGGGTCTCCATTGGCTGCAATACAGTCCTTAAAACGTTGAGGCCAGTTAGCAATAGCAGCAGGCACTCTTTCTATTGGAAAATTCTTCACGGCCAATTGTATGGATTGTTTTAGGGACTCCAAATTATCATTGCGTTTAGAGCAAGCCTTACTCTATAACTGACATAATCATATTCCAGTGCATTTCAATGCACTGGAATATGATTATCAGGAATCAGGAAATCAGGACCATTCAACAGCCAGTCTTCAGCTTGAAATCCTAAACGTGCGTTTCTAACCAAAATTAGGTAGATCGAGCTTTTTTTTATTTTATTTATTTATCTTTATTGTACACACTTAACAGATAGAAAAAAAGAGTTACAGCAGTGACAATAGGCGGTCTTATCGCTCATGTCGATCTCTTACAGACAACCTTTATACGGATAATTTGGTTAGATAACATTAAGTAGGTGAACAAATCTCAAATCTGTTTCAATGTGAATATTCACAAAAAAAAACAAATTCAAAATATTCATCACTCATATATAAATACACATCTACTCATACTACACATATAAACATACAAATACATAAATACATATGCAGACTTAATATATATATATACTATAAACAAGGTATTATAATCAAAGATAATAATCCTTCACTAACTTTTTAAATACAGGCAAGGTTTTAGCGTGACGGATAGTTTCAGGTAAATCGTTCCAGAGTCTTGCAACTTGCACAGTAAAGATTTATCTGTAAACGAGGTGGAATGTTTTAGCATTGCTAGTTTCAAATTCTGTGATGATCTCAGGTCCCTACAATAAGTGTTGTGTTAGAACTGAAAGCGTTCTTTAAGATTGAGTGTGGGGATGAAACAAAATAATGTATAAAAGGGAAAGAATGTGGAGATTCCGGCGAAAGCGTATTGGTAGCCACTTAAGTTTAGAACGAAATTTAAAGATATGGTCATATTTGCGTAATCCAAATATGAATATAATGCAGAGGTTTTGGAACCGCTTAAGTTTGTTTAGTTGGTCTTCGGTGAGGTCCAGATAGCTAACACCACCATAGTCAAGGATCGGAAGAAGAAGAGATTGTGCGATCGCAATTTTAGTGTTTGTGGGAAGGAAGTTTTGTAGCCTTCGCAGAAACCCCGCTGCTGCAAAGAGTTTGCGGCTAACTTCCCCAATCTGGGGGCCCCAAGATAGGTACCGATCCATATATATCCCCAAGTTTCTAACTTTTTCACTGTATGGAACAATCGAGCCGCTGCAAACAATGTGTGGTATTTGTTGGAAGTTTATTCTACAGTGCTGACCACGACTACCTATTATGATGACTTGTGTTTTGGCTGGATACACACTTAGTCCAGACCTCTTACTCCAGTCACATATTCTCACTAAATCGTTACTAATAATATTCACTGCTTCTATTATATTATCTAGAGGAGCTTGTGAATAAATTTGTAAATCATCTGCATAAAGATGGTAGGAAAAAAGTAATTGATTTGTGATTGAATTAATAAAAACTGAGAAAAGTAAGGGTGACAACACGCCGCCCTGAGGTACGCCCGCAGATGTAGTGCACCAGGAGGAGAAATATTTAAATATTTTTGATAAAAGCATGCCGCTGGCGACCATACAGGTAGCTACAAAACCAGTCAATTGCTGATGGATATATGCGAGCACAGAATATCTAATAACACACCAAAATCAACAGTATTGAAGGCGTTGTTGAAATCTAGCAAGGCAAAGACCGTTAGCTTTCCTCTTTCCATCCCCGACCTAACATCATCCGTAATATGGACTAGGGCTGTGGTACTGCTATGGCCTAAACCTGACTGAAGAGAGTTAAGGAGAGAATTCCGGGAAAGAAAAGAGCTTAACTGTCTGTGAGTGAGACGCTCGAGGATTTTGGAGGGGAAAGGGAGGATAGAAATTGGACGGTAATCTGAAAAGGAGGAAGGATTACATTTCTTTAGAAAGGGAATAACTTGAGCCTTGCAGATGAAAAGGTGTTGACGGATATAGAATAATTAAAGATATGGCAAATCACGGGCAGAATTTCATCTAGGATGGAAAGAACCATATTACGGCTGATGCAATCGCTCCCTTTTGACACATTAATGGCGCTAAGTCTTGCTAAAAGGACCATTCTTGGTTATTGAGCATGTTGTTAAAGGGCTTAAGTACCTTCTCAAGAATGGAATCTTGATACTCTTGTGCCGATGTTTTGATACCTTTTTCACAAAAATGTGCTCAGTCGCTCCTTTATAGTTAACATCCCACCAAATTATCACCACGTTGTACTCTGTTGACTAATTGGGAAGCTCCGTTAGAGGTTTCAATAAATGTATATTACAATAAATACGGTAATTTGTATGTTAAAATATTGCTCAATTTATAAAAAGATCCCGTCTTTGAACCAAAAATTTCTGTGACCTCTCTTTGCGTGTCGGTTAAGTAGTTGTTTTGATTTTATCACCCTATTCTTTTTCAAATTATCAGTTAAGAAATTATGAATCTCTTATAGGCTGCAACTCCTAAGTCATATTTTAAAATACCCGGCAAAGGCTAGGTGCTATCTTCATTTCTCGAGATAAAATCTTTTGGTTTCTTACTTACTGCTTTCGTCGCCATTTTCATACGAATACAACGTGGATGGCCAGACCATTTTCTGACACAAACAGGGGAGGTTTCATTCTACCCAAAATAGCCTGGTATTCAAATATTTGACTAAAACCAAGCGTATGGATGATTTTAAAAATTGTATTAGCTTATATGGATTCAAATATAATTTTCTACTTTATCCTATAAAAATGACATATTCCTTATTCAAAAGTAATATTTTTTTTATTTTTAATTGTAACAGTTCTAACATGGATAGAGCACACCTAGCAAGCTTTATAAGGTGTCCGACTGTACGTGGGTATAGGTCTTCTAGAAAAAGTTAACAACACAAAATAATTATTCGTCGCTGACAGTAAAGAAATAGAGTAATAGTAAGAAGCAAATTTGCATACAACCAACCAACGTAAATTATATGACACCTACGGGATGAATAGGGGTGAGACTACGTATTCTTAATCCATCATTAAACATACATAATACTTTTTCTGTTGGATTTATGAGATAGGGTTCTACTAGTCCTTCTAAAAGGTATTTGGGGCTCGTAAGTAAAATACAGTTAGTCAAAGTCAATGAATATAATAAATCAAAGGACTGGAACTGGACTTACTTACTGGAGTGCCTAAGCGCACTCCGCTTAAAGGTACTTTCGGAAAGTGTGCATTTAGGTAACCGTTTATTTATACTTACCCTGATATTCACACTTTTTTACCTTCCCTCTGTGACTATCTTTATTAAACACGGGTATGTGTTTCATAGTAATTTTGAGTATTTTACTTTATTAATAATACAATATCAAAACGTCGGTTCTAAATTTGTCGCCAGTTGTACTGTATGAATTTTAAAACAAACGGTCGTATTCGGGCGGCCTCGAGGCGGCCGAGGTCTGCGGGTGCGAGGCCGCGATGTCACCGTCGCGTGTCCGCACGCCACCGCCCACTCTGTATCACAACTAAATTACTTTTAACATTAATAAACCATATTGCTCTAATTTACTTTACTTTCTCCTTCTTTTAATAAGCCCTTGGAAAAATTCCCGGGTAATGTGTACCAGTCGTTTTTTACGTTGCCCTGCCGTCGGGTGGTTTTTTTCTATTGCGATTTTTTGTGTTGTTAATTATTGGAAGCGATATTTTGACACGTGACCATGGATGATAAGGACAGAACGCAAGCAATGTTGTTGGCAGAAGAAGAGATCAATAGGGTATGTATGGGCGCACGTTACCCTTCGTGCCGTTATGGGCTCATCGACGAATTGTCGACTTACTCACACCTTGCCGCTACACTTTAACACAACAGTAAACATTTAATATATAGATAGTTCTTATTGTTATTCCATTGTGTGGAATGCAAAATATTTATTATGGCAAGGAAAAGACTATATTCTACGCACCAAACTAGATACATATCTATGCCGGTCAAACCGCTTTTTCTATGGGCACGCAATTTTCAGACTACAATGATACACATCTCAATGTGTATCATTGTAGTCTGAATAGGAGCAGTTTCTAATTTTTTCCGTCCAAACTTGTGAATTTTAGTATAGCAGACTGGTTATGTGGTTTAATTGTCGGGTTTACACTTTTTTAAGGAGATGCCTATATCCAACAGTAGACAGTTTCAGGCTGTTAATGATTGATGAACTACGAAGACTTATTTCAAAACTTCAAGAATAAATATTTCTTAATAATTTAAACTGACATCTCCATCTATATGTGATCCTATCAGAGTTCCTTTTTAAATTTGAAGATTGGAACCTTTTTTTCATTTCCAGTACATGTAGGTTGAATTAATCTTATTAAAAGGTATACATAACACATGTCACGAGACCTCCATCTCTCAGCGGTTAACTGGTTTTTTGAATCTGACGATAAAGTGTTATGTCGAATAATAAATTTCAAACCGCCATTATTAAAAATCAAACGTTGTCAACCGTGCTGCTAGTCAACTATTTCATGTTGTTAAGTAGCAAGTTGGTAGTTTTTTTTTATCGAATAGCGGGCAAACGAGCCGATGTATCGCCTGTAGGTAAGCGATTACCATCGCCCATGGACACCCGTAACACCAGAGGCATCACAAGTGCGTTGCCGGCCTTGGAGGATGGGTAGGCGGATGAAGGGAAGGGTTGGATCATGGGCCTCCGGTATCCTCACTCACTCGGTGAAACACAGCGCAGGCGCTGTTTCACACCGGTTTTCTGTGAGGCCGTGGTATCACTCCGGTCGAGCCGGTCCATGGATGCCGAAGCGTGACTCTCCCACGGTAACAAGTAGTAAGCGAAGCAACGCCTCCTCATCGTCCGAGTACCGCTCTGTCGACGCCTTACCGCGAGCTTCCACCTAACGGCTCATGCGAGTATTACGAGCTGGGTGACACGCAGTTAGTGCGCTGACGACTAGCGGTGACCTGATCATAGGCAGTATTCTCCAATAAAAATATTATAACATAAAACTCTGACTGTCTGCCTGTCTATTTGTTACCTTGTCAGGACTGTCCTTCACGATTTCAATAAAATTTTGCATGAATATAAAGGATTCTTAACGAAGTAAATAGTAGCCGCTCTTTACTGCCATAAGCGACATATATGCGTTCGTTTCTCGTCGTGATTGTTCATAAAAAATATACCTATCATCACTTGTATAGTAATGTTTTATAGTTATGTAAGTCACAGTATAATAAGTAACAAATAATATAACTCATTATTTTCTAAGAAAGTGTTCAATAAATATACCATATATAT
>PKRV01001370.1:1493231-1572006 GCA_003709505.1 Hyphantria cunea | reverse complement strand
GGACGTCTTCGGAAGCAAGTTTTAGTCTCGATCTAAATAAGATTTATGTAAATGGGCTATTATAGCTTGAGGCGCTCATAGCCCAGTTACACTCGGTGATTTGAAACAATCACCGAAGGTAAGCAACAATGTTAACATGAGCGTCTCCGTGATTCGGAGGTCAAATTAAGCATTCGGTCACGGTTGTTATCATAGGATTACAGTCGCGCTTAGTTGGAGGCCTTTGGGCGGCTTAAAAACATCCAACGGTGAGATTACGTAGGCACAACGTTGTCTCGCCAGTCCCCAATTGGTTAGCTTGTGCGTGTTAGGTCTCGGGTTCAATTCCCGAACAGGCTCGAAGGTGTTGTTGGTTTTTTCTTACCAAAAATTCTTAAAAACAGCCCAGAGGATGGCAGTTTGACAGTGTTTCACATCCGTGCCTCGGAGAATACACCATTAAGCCGTCGGTCCCGGTTGTCATGAATATCTATGGCAATCGTCATTGCTTGTCAGTCAATGCCTGAATCTACTAATTCCGGAATACTCAATATGTTAAGAATGATCACCCAGACAAAGACTAACTTGGATAGTCTTGCTTAACATTGCAATGTGCAACCTGCTCGATTATCTTTCCCAAAGTGAAAATTTACCATTACAAACAAAAAAAAGAATTTGCCGTATCGCTTTCAAAATAAAAGAAGAAACAAACATGAAATTAATCTCGTATCAATACTTTTTGTCCTTTATTTTGTATTCTCATTTACCATTTTTGTGCTAATATTTCTGTAATCAAACACAAACATCTAAAAAATTTCTTGACAAAATAAAACAGCTCAATGACACGATTATATTGCTGAAAGAGTTGTTTTCTAATTCTCAAAGATGCACTCTATGATCTGGTCAGCTCAGCAATATGAGATAACGACTACAAATTAATTTACCGAAGTAGTTCTTGAACTATGTATTTTGGTATTTTCATTTAGTTTTCATCTAATGTTTCTCCAAAAAAACAAACACGTCGTCGTGGCTGTAAATTTAGAAGGTTTTCCTTTATTTGTCTAGGCTCCATAACATGGTGATAATGGAGATCACCTTGAGGCCTCTTTAGGGTACCGATGTGGTCCCATTATCGGCTACATATTCGAGTCGGTCACATTGCATATTTATGCTGTAGCAGCAATCCCGGTTTATTCAGGAAAGTTTGGTTTAGTGACAACAAAATGAACAACATAGTATTTTTTTTTGTATTATTTTCATTAGTTATCCACGGCGACATCAAATCCAAGTATTTGAACGAAAGAAAGCATACCATAGCTAAACAATCTCCAATAATTAGTAAATATCATAATCCATACTTTTATACTAATACTAGCTGACTCGGTGAACTTCGTACTGCCATATTTATTTCCGTGAATATTTTCTAAATTACCGAAAAACTTGTTTCAGTATTTAAGCCCGCCTCAACTTTTCCCGCAAAGCCGCAGTGGTATAGGACTAAACGGCCTAATAAAAAGATAGGAGTCGGTAGGAGGGTAAACATTTTGGACTAAATGTATTTTTTAATTTAATACCAAAACAAAATAACCAAAAATAAATTTTCACGCGGGCAAAAGCTTGTAAATCCTCGTAGTATTCGTACGTAGGTAGGTACATGAGAATACACAATTTAAATCCTTTCTACGATTGCTATGCAACACACAAATATTTTTAAGTCAACATGTGCCTTTAAATAGAAACAAATTACGTGTATGCATGTCTATATCCAATTCACGTTTGATGGAAGGTAATTACCTGCCGCTCCACCCTTATAAACACCTCGATAGAATGTTTTGTCGATAGTTTTACACCTTTGCCGCTTTAGTATATCTCATAGGGGCAACTAAAATCACATAAGCACCGAGCTTTGTGTGTTAGAAGTCTTCTCCTTATGTCTTATATTGCTTATTAAATATAATAATAGCTTCAGTATAGAAAAAGTAATTCGGTTGTGAACAGTCATGAAAAGATTGGGTGATATTGCGAAAGCAGAAGCCAGGGAAGAGTTTGAAAACCAATTACGTTTCGCATTCGTGAAGTACGATCATTTGGACGATGAAGAAGATAATACAGAGGTAATAACTGCGATTTACATAACGTGATCTGTTCATATTTATTACCTTTAGCTTTTATGTAGAAAGTTCACGGAATTCAGTAAAAATCTTTTATAAGGTACAATTCCACTACGTCAAAATAGATAACTCCTAACAGAGTGGAGAGAAGGTTTATATTATACATCTTTTTATGTTCTGTAGACACGGAAGTGAAAGAATTTTGGCTTTATGAGGTAATAAAAACTAGGAAACGGGCAAATTATTACTTACTTACAGGATTCTGTTATTCTAATGCCAGAGCTGGAACTGTTCCTTTGGAAAACTATACAATATTATAAAGTACTCACTTATTTAAAAAAACATGTTATTCGCGTTCGTGCTGTTGTGTTTCGTTGGTGAGTGCGAGACCGGTAGCCTAATGATGCAGTAGCATCACTAGGCTGCCATGGTGTGGCTCGCTATGATGCATTATTGCATTGTCTACATTCGCAATGAGTATGGTGACCACCACTTTTGGATACTGCTTATACTTTTCATCAGGCAGAGTAACATAAAAAAGGGTACCCGATTCTTCAATACAAATCTGTAAATCTGCTAAGAAATGACAGAATCTATTTAGTTCAATTTTGATCTTGGTTGTTTGAATGACTTGTTATGTAGGGAATAATTAGTATTTTAGTATAGAATACAATATCAGTTCCATGTTAAGAAAATTATAACAACACAGACTCTTGAAAACAGACTAGATTTTTTTTCAAGTCTACTGAAACTGGTAACATTATGAAAACTAATGATTCTATTCTTTCTAAGATGAATGATGATGATAAAATGATAATATCAACGACATCGCCATCAACAGCCTTTAAGCAACCAATGCTGGATATAGGCATCTATTTTGACTGGCGATTATGGACTTATATACCCTCCGCCCAAATGGATTGGTATAGGGTTTGTTGCAAACTTGCATACAGTACTTTTGTCCAGCTTAGTTGGCTCCCTTAGTCAAGTTCTACGACAAGGGATGAATATGGGTGATGCTATGATTAAAAATTTTGAATATTTATAAATTAAATAACTTGCTATAAAATTACTAAAAGGTACCAGAATTCCTACACCAAATAGACAATAAAATCAATAGTTTTATTGAGAACATAATGCATTTTGTTAAAACGCACATGTACTACGGGAAGTGGGTCACGTTTACTTAGCGGTTCTTCTTGAAGTTTTTGCAAAGAAAATCTTTACTAATGGTTTTAACAGTCTTAAAACAAATGAAACAGAATGGCAAAAATAATTTGTGACTCAACGAAAGGATTGACTTAAAAAAATCTATTAACCTATTGTCTGCTGGCAAATGAAAAATAAAATAGTATCTTATAACATGGTAGCAATAAAAATACTTTGATTTTGTTCCACGCGACCGTAACCTTACAATGCAAATCAATCGAGTTTTATACGAGAAATACTTTCGACATGTGATATCAGATACAATTCAGTCAAAACAGTTTTTTTGGAGCGCCGACAGCCGACGGAAGATCGAATATTATAATACTTTTAAGTTAAAACGTTTGAGACGGTTTGTAAATTGATAAGTGTTATACCATGGATGAAGATGTACAGGTAAAATAATTACCTACTTCGGTAAGCAATAATTATGTGATTCATGTTTTATTTATGCGATATATTTTCATGTTAAACGTTAATTTGCACGAAGAAAATGATTTCTTACATGACTGTGATCTAATTTGTACGTCTAATGTCACACGCAAATTGGCTCTAACTTTCGTTTGATCAATAACTAATGTTTATGAATTAATTTTCATTTAATTTTTCGTTTGATTGCTATGGTCAGGTTTGAATAAAAAAATACCATATTATTCTAATTTTAAGAAAGTTATAATGTTATAAATAAGCTAATGAATCTCGGCTGTCAACCTCTAGCCAACTACTAGCCAGTAAGTATGGATGGATGTTTGTTACTCTTTCACGTAAAAACAAATGAATGGATTTTAATGAAACTTTATAATAATATAAAAAACTTATACATCAGAATAACATATAAGCAACTATTTGCCGCGATAACCGACATATACGCTGGCGGAGCTGCGGGCAACAGCTAGTAGAATATAAATTTATAAGTAGTTACTTTTTTTATTTTTAAGTTCGATTACAGAGTTTTTTATATATATACACATATAATTTATTTGGCCTAGCTAGGGAAGGGGAAAGAAATACTTCAAAAAACGTAGATGACAAATTCCAAATGAAGAATGAAGGTGTTAAGACGCCATGAATCAGGCCTTGAGGCGAGTTGAAAATTTCGTACTTGATTTTGTCCTGTTAGCTGTCTACAACTAATCTTAAATGATTCGTAAAAAAATCAACAAAGACTAACATAATAACATTATTGCATAGATAAGATACATTAGTACGATTGCATATATTAATTAATAAGTAATATTCTTCTAATAATATTAGAGTTCTGCAAAAGATATTAAAATTGTTGTCCGTAAAATTTTTGATATTTAATCTTATGCCCTTTTGATTGTCATGTAGGATTAGACCAGCAAATGACCAAAAAGTTTCTACTGACTCTTAGTTTGTTATTTTTAAGGATATGTAAGAACAGAATATAATGTGCCCACCCATATTTGCCATTCGCCCGCACATCAAGCCTGTTATAACCCAAGGCAGACAATCTGTGATCTTTTTGATAATGGTATGAGTTAATACATGTTAATTTTCCCCATGATCAAATCAAGAGAACATTGTGGTATCTAGATATTAATTAACTAGTAGGACCGAAATGATACACCGTCGATAGTTTTTTTTCAGAAATATCAACAATTTAGCATCGGGATGATTTCCCTCTATTTGAAAAGAAATAAACATTGTTTCCATGTTCAGAACTGGTAACAAGAGCAATGTCCGAATTTAAGGCCAATAGGCTAAATTCTACCAAAATTATATTGTTCAACTCATTACAAGAGGTATCTAGATTACTGTAACGAAGTGTGGTATCCTAGTTATAAGATCGTTGATCGACTTGAAGTAATCCAAAAATGTTTCCTAAGACACGTATCTTACAGCTTCAAGATGTGCTAACAACTAACATCATTCTCTCGAAAGTCGATCGTAAAACGTTAATTAACATAAACGCACCTAATAACATTCCCTTAAAATCTAAATCTATTAAAGACCATTTCTTAAATGATTATTTAAGTGTTATCTAAAAGTTAGATAAGTGGTTGCAAATATTGCAAATATTAATTACTGGCTTATGTACTTACGTAAACCAACTATTTAAAGAATAATTGGACAACGCATATTTTTAACACTGACCTGATCCTGACCACAGAACAGAGAATAAGGTAAAATGCCATGTATGTAATAGGAGGCGCAGATGCGACGGGCATTCAAGTAAGGACAAATACCTCTAATATCTCTGCTACAGATCACGTCATGATTTTCAGTAAAGTGTTGTGCATGAGCCCACAATAGTTTCTGAGTTTGTGATGGCGACCAGCTTTGCCTTGCGATGTTGCCTGCGGATTTTATTGTACCACGGGTAACATCGCGATGTTATGAACTTTTTTTGTTGAAATGAAATAATTGTAATCAGTTTTAATGGAAATATTACTTTGAAAAACTTATTAACATTAATATATTTTGAAGATGAACATTTTCGGGCCGCCAAACTTAATAGTTTATCTAATCGATGAGGTAGCCTATGACACTTCTGAGAGATTGAAGAATATGGTGTCGAAAATATCATTCGCTGCAATATCAAACCCTATCCTTTTCTTTTACACCAATTTTACAGATTGAAGTTCTAGAAATGTAGAACATACGATAAAAATAGCTATTACATATTTTATGTTAATATAATTCGAAATCCCTTTCCCTAAAACCTCTACGGCTAATGTATATATGGCTGATAATCGAAAAATTTGTTCTCGTTTTCTCTGTTTTCGTTAATAGTTGAATATCGATTAAAATTTATACATTGCGAAATACTAAACTTTCACCGCGTTCCAAGGCTCCTTTAGGAAAAAAAATCCTTCGACAAGGCTGCTCATCAAGCCCTTATTTCTGAAGATCCGCCTTCCATTCCTAACGGTTATCTATTACGAAATTCTCAAACACACGCTTCTTCTCCCTAGATGATGGTCTATTAGACCTTTTACTCACAATAATTGTTAGTTTAATATCAAACAAAAAATCCTCTTTACTACTTTATTATTTCCTCTCTATCACCAATTATTTTAATGGGTGACTTTAATGCTCATCACTTATCTTGGGGTTCCAACCATGATGATGCTTTTGGCCTCCCTCTTTTAGAAATCCTGGTTGATTCAAATCTCTGTATTATTAACGATGGATCTCCTACTACAAGAGTATTTCTTTCACAGAACCCTAGATCAGCTATGGATCTTTCAATATGCTTGGCTTCTACTCTTTCTTAGAGTATTCTATCACACATTTATGGTAGTGACCATTTCGCCATTGTTACGTCGCTACCTAATAGGGTATCTCCCGTGCGTAAACCTTTACGTATAGGGTAATAGAAGACAAATGGTCTGCATTTGCCTTTCGTCTTGAAGATAAAATAGCAGCCCTACCTTTACCTGTTTCAGGTAATCAGATAGGTTTCTATTCTAATTATGTTGATGCCGTTAAAAATCCCCTTAACTCGAAAGTTTCAACTCCTTGGTGGGATTCCGAGTGCTCTGCAGCTGTCAGAAAAATACAGAGGACTCGTATAATCATAACATAAGTTACCAAAGAAAAGCTGAAAGCTGCTCAAGCGAGGAGAATTTATCAAAAAAAAGAAAGAAAGTTGGTTACGTTTCTTTGAGTATCTTTGTCTAAGGATTCCTTCTACCGTGGTTTTGAAACAAATCAAACGGTTGAGAGAATCTTGTAATAGCACTGACATTTTGAGCTATGATCCCTCATCTTGGCTTGAAGCTTTCTCCGATAAATTGGCGCCTCATTACGTCCCCAACTTAGATTGTTTTACTTCATTGTCTCCCCTATTCCATCCCTAAATTGTTTTGACCATATTTCCTCATTTACTTATTGTTGGTAATTTATCGAGTGCACTCAGTTTGCTAATGGATTGGCTACTTCATCGTGGTCTTTCTCTATTTGCCTCTAAAAGATAAGGTTAAATTCCTTGAAATGTGGTTAGACTACAGACTGACGGGCGTGTTGCACGCTGATTATGTTGTGACAAAGTGTGAAAGAAACATTAGTATCCTCTGGCAGTTTGTCTTTCAAAAATATGACATTGGCAAAATTGTGGTCACACCATAAAGCCATTGCCATTAATCAAAAGTTGAAGTTAAATATATAAGAAACTAGTACTGTACTACGACAGTGGTGGTTATAAGAACAATAATCATAATCGAACCAATGGTCTCTATAATCTCGTACCGATCTACCTAAACTTTTGCAGGTTTCAAGTTTCAATAAGTTCTTTATAGTACATCCATGTACGTTCATCCCTTCTATCCATATATTATTAAATAAATGAACACTTTTTAGTAACTTCTTTAAGACCAACAGTATTTTTTCCCTAAAATGTAAAAATGCTATCTTTGTAAAGAAAGAGTCAGTTAGCAGTTATTAAAAAAAAAAATTAAAAAGTTAAATAAAAACGTTGAAAGCTGGGATAGTGATGAAGATCACTTTAGCAAACAATATTACAGATGAAACAGATTTAGATATTTTAACATATTAAAAAAACTCTATCGTTAATTTACTAACAGAACGAAAGGTACCAAAGAAATATCTTATTTATATATAGTAAGTAATTAACACAGTCGAAAATAAACCCAGTTTGAGTGAACATGAATATTTTACTACAAACATATACGTATAGCGTATATCTCTGTATAGAGATAACAGCTATACGTTTATGTCAATTTTTGTGAAAGTGAAAGTTTGTGAAAGTGAAAATTTTTTATGTAAATTTTTGTGAAAGTGAAAGTTTGTGAAAGTGAAATTTTTTTTTACAGTTTCTACGGAGAAATCTTATACAAACGATTTTAGTAAAACATTTTTAGTTAAGAACGTAATTTGTTATTTTTGCTATATCATTATTGGTATTTTTACTAATTATTTATTGTCAACCTTCGTAAAACCTGTAAGTTTTGATAGGAATATATTGTATATACACATACGGATCATTGTCACTATAATTAACTTTACATTGAAGTGAGCATTATCAAGAGAATCAAAATTGAATTATGTAAAATACAATTGATTTATATACAAATATTATTTTAACAATTAAAAAGAATAATAGTATTATAGCATAATTAATAAATGAACTCAATCGAACTTAAAATATTATGTACAGTAAAAAAAATAGAAAATTGCGCTAGTTATAAATGTATATCAATCTGACCTGGCCGGCGTTTTCGTAATAGTTTTATACAAGCTACAATTCGACACCATCTACTGCCCTGAGTTGCTTAGCAGGGTTTGCCTTAATATTCGTACGCTAGTTAAATGAGAATATTTCTGTTGACCAAAATGCTATACGAACGTGAAATCGCATTACTTAATAGCCTATTTGCAGCTTTTCAACTATACCTATACAAATATTATGAGGATTTTTGTTTAGTTGGACGCGCTATTCTCAGGAAATGCTAGTCTGATTTGAAAACCCCTTTAAACTTAAAAGTGTTGAATACCAGCTATCGAGGAACACTAAAGGCTTTAGATCATCAAGCTATGAACAAAAAGAGCGGGGTATCAATAAAATATGGTTCCTAAATGTGGGAAAATTATTCCTTTTGAGAGCTTCCATTGCGTGTGCTGCGTAAACGATCAAGTTCTACAAAATGTATGAAAGAATTATTACCTTTTAAAGTCCTAAACAAAGTATGCTACACCATATGTATATCTCTTGAGGGAGGCTAAATAAAACCTATATTATGTTTAATTTTATATTAGATTACATATGTATAATATTAGACGCAAACGTGGTTTTTTGGGTCAGATAGTGCCAGTATAATCGACATTAACTTCATAGTAGTGCCTCGAATCAGGGGAACAAAATAAGTTACAGGAAGTGTAAGTTTATGCACCATTTGAATTTGTTGGTTTTTTTTGGTAAGCCTTATAAGGATATTAATAATTTTATACTGTTTTTATTGGTAATTCTTATTGGGATTTATTGTGCTAAATGTAAGAGGCGAGATGCTCAGTTTTAAGAACCATATTTTGTAATTACGTTGTAATAGTGGACGTGCCTTTGGTGACCTAAGAAATTAATAACTAAATAAAAATACAAAACTTTTAATAGTTTACTGCTGAACATAATCCTTTCCTACGAAAAGAGGTTAAAACCGTTAAATCTGATCGAAATTACAACGTTTTCTACATTCCGAAAAACTGTTTTAAGCATTCCTTCACCCATAGCATAATGAGTATTTAAAACTGTCGATGTATTCTCATACTTAAGTCAGTTCCTATATTTTTCATGTTCCATGCATTTATCATTATATAATTTTGTATGAGTTTATCAGATTCCGGCTCTTCTAGTTTAAAACTCCAATAATTTAACAAGGACTTGATTTTTGACTACAAAACATCACTATTAGACTAATAGAAGCCGAACATCAATGCGAATGTTATTATCATCAACAACTACCCATAATGTCACACGGCTGGGCTCGGATCTCCTCTCAGGAGAGGGTTTAGGCCATACGTCCCCACACTGGCCAAGTGCGGGTTGGGGACTGGCAAGATAACGTAATCTTACGGTGGCTACATAATCTTACCGGTGGATGTTTTCAAGCCCCCCAAAGGACTCCAACTATGCTTCACGACTGTTATCCTATGATAACAACCGGTACCGACTGCTTAACGTGCCGTCCGAATCATGGAAAAGCTCATGGTAATATGCCACTAGCGGTCACCTATCCAGGTACTGACCGCGCCGTCGTTGCTTACCCTCGGTGATTATTTCTAATCATCGAGTGCAACTGGGCTATGAGTGCCTTGCGAATGTTTTAAAAACGGGGAAAATTTATTCATTTTGAGAGACGTAGTTATAAAATACTAGAATACTAGTGTCAATGGTTTGAGTAAAATCTGTCTAAGACACTTGTTTTGCACTGCTCCACAAGATTAGTCTTTTTTCAAATTTGAAAAGTAATAGAAAGATAGATGGAGATATTTTTATTTTGATTTATAGACAGCGAACAAATATATTAGAATCTATATATATTAGAGACTTAAATGGTTGTGTTGGAGTAATATTGTAATAATGGCACATTGACATGCACACGGTACGAGCATAATACAATATTTCACGATAAAGGTATGTTACCACGTGCCAACATCGTCTTGAAAATACAATTCATATCAAACTTTTTGATTTATGACTTTCGTGTGCCATACACTGAGTCTAGTAACACGATGGCTTTTATCGTTCGACATGTTACCATAAAAATACGTATATATACGTTTATTATATAGTACATTATCGTGAACTTTTGTGCTTAGTCTTCAAGTTCCATCCATACGCATTCAACGGATGTAATAGATCTTCCTAGATACAAATGTTGTTCGTTTTTTTGTCAAGTGTTATAGCTATCAAGGTTTTTTGTGGACGGATTACAATGTTACTTAGCAATAACTTATAGTAGTTAAACAGTTTAAACTTTGATTTGCATTTTGCTATAACATTTACGAAATTGTGCTGCTAGAAATACGAAGCTTAGAAAAATGGACATGACATTACTGGGGAAGGCGATAAGTAACTTTGTAAGTACTGTAAGTAAATTAGTTCACATGTTATTACATCTAACTTTTTCTTTTATGTTAAAGAAAATTTTGAGAGTTATTCAAATATTGTTTTAATCTTACTTTTAAACTTCCTTGGTTGATTATATTGTTTAACTTTTAATCAGTTTTTTATTGAACATAAAGTATGGACCAGTGATTAAGTATAGACAACAACATAGAACCACGTGCTGCCAAGTTATAGATAAACTGAAAGTAAAACAAAATCAGTTTTGGGAAAAAATATCTTCGATGAATGGAAATGGAAATATCCTTGTCCAGCTTTCGACTTTAGAATTACTGATTAAATAAATAATAGTTTAAACAAACTAAAAAACACGCTTTTTATAGAAAACCGAACTAAAAAAATAGAAAATAAGTTTAATTAACTTTAAATTACGAATAGTGTTAAAAATTTCAATAAATATAAATTAATAATAGTGTAAATAAAATTTTTTTTTTATTTTTTTTATTTACATTATTAGTATTAGACACGTCTTACTACGTGTTACTTCTTAATCGAATCATTTCATCTAATGCTTCTCTGTTACATGGGGTTTGACCTGTTAGCTTTGAGCAATCAAGTTCTTCAATTCGAATTCCGTCCATAGATCTTCCACGACTAAGTGCTACATAAGCTTGTCCAGCTGCAAACAGTCGAGAACCTAGATAAATTACTGAATGATCAACTGTACAGTACATGTACTTGCATCTTGTGGTTAACAAAAATCTTATTTTGCAAATTGAAAAATGGAATAATTTTATCAAATTAGTGTATTGTCATCGGTCCACGATAAATCTACAAACGAATCTACTGAACGAAATCTGGCCGTTTAAAGTGGGTCAAAATCGCGCCCAAAGAAGTTCATTTACAAACAAATATACATACATACATACAATCATATAAGTGAATCTAATAAAAAGCGTGTAAAAAGCTGAAGTTTATGCATAAATATTTATCATAATATAAACAACAACCATTATTTCTCATTTCATTATTTAATTTAATAAGTTTTACACGCCGCTTCGTCCGGGTTTATGTTTGTATAAAGACAGATGAAGATCTTCTTCCCTCTGATAACCAGATGAGACATTTTTTTTCGTAAATTTCTTCTATAATAAAGACACCTGTGTGATGGCTTGGTTATCACAAAACTGACCTATTTTTCATTTCTATTGATAACTAACCAAAAGTCTCAAATGTAAGTTTTCTTTATAGAGAATATGCCTGGGTAGGCTTGCTTGCTTATTTACGGTAAAAAAAAACTGGCATGTTTGAACAGGTAAATCCAAATAAAATAATACACCGCGATTTAAATTGGTATCAAAATGAAGATTATTTAATAACAAATATAATGGTGTAGGTTTACCTGTGAAAAATTATAAAAAGTATTTAAATATAAAAACAATCATTATAGCTTTACATAGATAGGCAAACTTTCATAAATAGTACAATTTTAAAGGTGCTTTGACATACAATATTTTACAATTAAAAAATGTTTCAACTGGTTATCAGATGGGTGTAAGTCGATTTTTACCGGCTCTTTGACCATGTCGGTTATCACGGCAAACAAGCCTATGTTACTCGTAATGTTGCTTTTTAATGGCGAATGAATTTTTGAAATAGATACTTATTTTTAAAATAATTAAGCAATTTTACAAAAAACAAGTTTTTTTTGGCAAAATAATATATATAGGATAGACTTGTTGCTCTAGTGGTTGGTAAAACTGACAGCTGAGTGGCTGTCTTGCACCGAGAAAGTGAGGATAAGCGAGGCCCATAATCCAACCCTTCCTCTCATCTCCCAAAGGCCGGCAACGCACTTGCGACGCCTCTGGTGTTGCGGGTGTCCATGGGCAGCGGTAATCGCTTACCATCAGGCAATAATTTGTCTGCTCGTTTGCCCCCTATTCCTTTGTGTCCGTCGCTGAACTTTACTCGTGAACTGAAGTCCGCGTGGAGGTCTTTACCTCGCGGCTATACAGAAAAATTATTTACTTCGTCTGAAAATTTGAAGCATTAATATCAGTCAAATCAATTTATTTCATTTATTTATCATCCAAACAGGAAAATCTCGCGACATGCTTTTGTATTACATACATTTCGTAATGACATTATAAGTTAACAGTAAAAGGTTTATTATTCTTTTAAAGCATTCCAAAAAAACTTGTTTTTAAAAAGATTTATTTATTTTTCACTTTTTAGGTATACAGGTTCTCAGGTATACAAGTACAGGTTCCTCAGTTCTGTTCATCTCATTCAACGTATTAATGTTGCAAGATATTTATAAGAAGTGCTTGTCAAAACAAATGAAAAGAGCCCAAACTCGAGGCGGTTACGTCTTTTGAATACAGAGATCCTATGCCTCAGAACACCTTTCAACTTCATCTTCAAATCTTGGTTACCATTTAAGACCTACTTGACAAGACGAATCAAATGATTCCAAACCCATTTTGTTTACGTTGTTCTGGTGGGTTTCAAAAGCAATGTGTAGCTAATCCTACATTTTGTGTTGCTGGACATCTTGGATTAGATTTTTTCATGGTGTATTGTATTCTACAAGTACATGTACAATACATACATATTGGGTGGGTTGTTTAGAAATATGTATGCCACCATATTTAGTTACGGCGTCCATTTTGGATTTATAATGATACCGAATATAAATAACTGATTGTCATTAGAACTAAAGGTATATTTTAAACTAAAATTGGAAATCGGGACGTAAATCAAATTTGACTTGCAAGATTTTATCAAAGAAAAACAAAAAAACTAGTGATAATGACGATGACATCTAAATTATTTGTTAAAGCCAAGTAATTCCCTACTACTAACTACCTTTTAATTAGCGCGCAATATCATACTAAAACTATTAAACTAATCACAGTCACGAAACCGCACACAATTTTATATTTCTAATTACTAGTTTTCGTAAATGCTTGTACCGTGTTTAATAGTGAAATCATTCGCGTGTCTCAAGGAATATTATAGGAAAGTGCGGTACCGTACCACCCCTATACTACCTCCCCTTCCCTAATGACACCCATCTATCTGTTTATTAATTTGCATATTACATTTTCACTCCTAGGGCCCTAGGCTAGTTCGAAACAAGTCGCGACTAGACGCTGTCACAGACTCAATAAAACAAAAAAGACACCTCAATTTAAAAAAATCTTAAACACGCAACTGAAATGTTTTCAGTTTCATTTTAATTTGTGATGTAGAACTAGATGAAATAATTGGCTGTGAACATTATACGGTGGAGTTAAAATTTGTGAAATTATTTTAGAACTTGATTAAAAATGTTTGTACACGGTATTCGACCAGGGTCCAGTGAGGAAGAAGAAGAAGAAGATGTTATGGATATATTGATGGTCAATGCCCTTATGTCTGGTCCGATTCCCAACAAAATTATTTGCTGTATATATAAAATTCAATGTGTTACAGAAAAGAAGAGAAGAATGCGAGCGGAAAGCGAGAAGAGGGGAGATGGACCCCCGGCTGGAGTTCACATTCCAGCTTCTAATAGATGGCACTGGTTTGCCTCGACACGCAATAATGGACCACGTTTTCGAGGGAAACATGGTAAGATATAATAAGAAAAAAAGTATTTTTGATTTTGATAACTTAAAGGCGCTAAAAAAATTACTATTTTTAAAATTAAATTAACTACTTTCTCATTGATTTGATCAATGAAAATTGAAATCTTAAAACTTTTCTTTAAGCATGGTATTGTATAGTTTTTGATTTACATGATTTTTTTATTACATATTATTCATTCTTTAGTTGGACGATATCAACCAGCTCTTTTTGCCTCATATGAGGAACAAGCTGCTTTGGTACTACCAAGACGTGGAGGAGGTAGAGCAAAGACCACAACCTGAAGTAGCCAAGCCTCGACAGCAGGGTCAAGGGAAACAACCACCCCCTCAAGTGACATGGAAAAAGAAATTGTTTCTATCTGACGGTTGGGATGTCAGATTCACTGGAGTTTGTATCTATATGTTTCGTATAAATGTGAGCAAACAGTTACCTGAAGAAGGTTTCCATAAAGATCTGTGAGTATTACAATAACATATTTGGTGTAGAGAATTGAAATCTTTTAACAAATACAACAGATGAAACTTCATAGTAAAAACACAAAAAAAACACAATAAATCGAAACATTTCATTTCCATTGTGAAAAATCCAATATTTAAAAGAAATAATTTTAGTATAAAATGAATTACCTTGTATAAATGAACTAAACATGTTATGGTGTAAACTCATATTGGTGGGTATTATCTATTACTGGTATGCTGTTGCTTAAGAATAAGATGTGTCACCACTTCTATCCAGCCCGTCGCGTGAATGTCGTAGAAGACGATTAAGAGAACAACCTACGCAAGACAATATCACTGCAAAAAAATGAAAAACAAACCATCTGACCAGTGTGGTATATTAAGTAGGTCAAAACCTTCTAAGGAGACGCTAACGTGCAGCATGAGACTGTTGAAAGTTGTTGATATGATTTTACGAATATTATAATGAAAGAAATATTTTACAGATTTTGTGGTGTCCTAAACGCTAAGCAAGTGGGTCTTGTCACAGCTATAGAAAGAGTGATGGAGCACGTCTACATGAACGCTCTCGCACACCCGAGTAGCGACGGGGAAGAGGACGAAACAAGGTTTCCAATAGTCAAGAACCAGCTTTTACCTGGTTTACGTTCTTTCTGTAGCGCTTTGAAAGGTTTGTCTTGTATTGATAATGTCATAGTGTGCACTGAGGGCTAGTTATTCTAAACAGTGATTTTTACTTCAATCAGTTTGTGAAGACGTATGCAATCAGATAAATCTTTTCGATGATGGTCAAACTATAATGGCCGAACTCCAAGATCACACTCAACTGAAAGACATGGCGAAAAACCCAACTACTATAACATTGTTAGAGGAACGAGTAAATGAATGGATCAAAAGAGTGATGGAGGTAATCGGTCTTACTTTATACATAAATACGTTATACAAAATAAATCACGTCAGCAACATTTACTGCAAAACACAGACATATCTACAAGTCTAAAACAGATTTTTAAACACGCCTATAGACTTAAATTATATTATCGCGGTTATGCATTTTCAGCCCCATTGTAATCTAGTCCATTTACGTAAAAACTTACATGAACGCATTTACTTGTTTATTATAATTTTATATCATTTGGAGCATCATTTGGAACGCATTGATTTATTCTGCCTACCTGTACCTTGATTATATTTAACAGCGCTCTCTTCTTTGTACATGTAGAAGCTTGTAATTGGCATATAAAGAAGTAACATTATATGTATATTGTGAATTTAGCCGTAAGCTCCCTTAACAGAACATAAATCATAAAATGCAAAAGTTAAAAGTGTTGATAAAATTGTTACGTATAAAAAAAAATAATGTCGCCGGGTGAGACACCACTCATCGCGTGGGTGTCGTAAGAGAACAAACACAGAACGAACCAAAACGCAGGACAATAGCAGCAACAGTACTCCAAAAAAGGGAAAAATTAAAACTAACCCTTTATCGAAACCGTATGGCAGGCGTGGTAAATAACTCCTACCGAAAGAGACCTATCTTGTCCCGTTGATGATGATTATAAAAGCTTAGCTTGATGAGGAATTTCTTTATATCGAACTAAAACTTACAGCGATATAAAAGTAAATACGATTTTCCTTTATTCTGCTACATTCAACATATGTACCAATCCATATTATCAATATTGTTATTTTGATACAGATCCTTAGTGAGAGCGAACAGTTGAGACGAGAAGTAGACTCTAGTGGTCCTCAAGATGAACTGGAGTATTGGAAAAAGCGAGGTGCACAGTTCTCACAACTCGTCTCGTATTTACAGGTACATTTTTACATTTCAAACATTACTTCTTTATTTAAATTATAATAGCATCATTATTTTATTTAACAGTAACTGGTATATACAAAAATAAAAAATCGTAAAACGATCAAACATTAAACATAAAACAAGAGATTTATTAAAATAATCGCAATATCTCTGCCATGAATGTGAAAATAATACCTAAAACAGTATGTTTAAGTGTTTCCTTTATATTCTGAACATCCATTTACACTTTACAACATATTACTTTCTTTAACTACATATTACACATAGTAATATGTAGCTAAAGAAAGACTAAAATTAATATCAAAATATTTGTTTATTTACAATGATTTAAAAAAAATTGTATTCGATAAAATGACGTCGTAACTATTGTTTTTATAAAACGGCAGGATAACGAAGTTCAACTGACGTTGTCATGTTTACAAATCAATAATTCCAAGATCATCAGGTTATGGAGAGAAACTGACCATAAAATTACATTTTGCTACAACGAGGCCAAAGATAATGCAAAATTTATTCAAGCGATGGAGAAGTGTTGTCATTCTTTGTATTTGGATGATCCCGTGAAAATAAAGGAATCTATATTGAGTTTGTTGCAAACTGTGAGGTTAATACATAGCGTGTCTCAGTTCTATAACACTTCTGAAAGAATATCTTCGTTGATGGTCAAGGTACGTAGGAGAATTTTTACCTAAACTGAATAATTTAACTTTTTATTGCGCATTAGAACCGCAAGTATGTTTTGGTCAGTAAAGATGTTGAAACCTCCTTCCCAAGGTGAGGCCTATGTAAAGCAGTGGACTGTTAAAGGCTCTTGATGATGATAAAGAAAGATATTATTATTATTTATCTCATATCATTTAATTTATATTGAGAATACATATAGCAAATGTATTTTAAAAAGTTATCAAGTTGAATGTATACTAGTTTTTGTATGAGTAATGGAACAAGCAGTTATATAAGCAAATTCATGAAATGACAAATATGTTTTCCATTAGACCGACTAAACAATCTTTGAACCCTTATGATATTTAGCCTAAGAGCCAGACAGACCTTCTTTTCTTTTTTTCTGTGAGGGAATCCCCTCGGGTACTACCGATTGGTGGTTATAAACGGACTCGAACCGACTAAAACTTTATGCTGTCTCGGGTACTAGGAGCCGGGGAACGAGATGCATCCTAGAAAGGAAAATTCTGGAACCCTGACGTACCTCAGGCAACCTACGGTTTGTAGATGGCGATGTTCCCATTACTATCCCCAAAAGGGGAGGGAGCGCGCACGTCGCGGCGTTCGCGCCGCCACTCGGGCCTGCTTCTGCTAGGGTGACAAATAGTTTCCTATGTCAATGTCCCTTAGGCTTGCGCTTATGGCGGACGAAGATTATTTTCCGATCTCCGGCGCCTGAGTCGTCTGCGGCATCTGTTACGGGCCCTGGCGGACCTTGAAAGTTCTAAGCCTCTCTCGATCCCAGTCCGTCTCTTTGGCAAGCATAGCTTGCTAACAGAAAGAAATGGCGGAGCTTCACACGCTCTCGCTCCGTAATATGGCCGCAATCATGCTACCGAGCGAGAGAACTCCCACCTCGATGACCGCCACGAGATCACGCCTCGCCTCCCCCCACGTCACATATTCTACCAGCGTTGGCGTCAGGCGTTGGCTCCAAGACAGACCTAAAAATTGAAAAAGCTTGATTTTTAGATGGAAGGCCCGTATATACAATATAATGAAATTACAAACTACTTTTTTATATATTTTTATTTGGACAACCAACAAGAACATACACCTTAAAAGCTAAGGAGCTCATAACAGTGATAAACAATCATTGGTGCTGCCTTAATTACAGGTTGCCATTGAAAGCAACCTCGGAATTTATTTCTATAGGGAATAGATTAGTTATTTTTTCTGAAACTTCTCGAGTGACATAATTCAGTGTATTCGTGGGTCACTGCTGAATACAGTACACTTGTGGCCGTGTAGACAGGATTAGTCCCCATAAATAATTATGCTTGCATTAATATTTATTCATCATCATCATAATCATTAGCCTACCGCAGTCCCTTGCTAGACATAGGCCTCTCCGATTTCACACCACTTGGTTGGACCCTCAGCTTCTCGCATCCATTTCAGCCATCTGCCATCCAAATTATCAGCGCAAGACGGCTTTACAAGCCGTCTTGCGCTGATTATCACTCCACCTGACCTGTGTGAATATTTATTAATAATTATTAATTTACAGATAACAAATCAAATGATAGAAACTTGTAAACAATATATTACCTGTCGTTTTAAGGAAACTATTTGGTCACAAGAAAGGTTTTATGTCCGAGACAAATTGATTCATTGCATTAATTTGAATAGGACGTACAGAGAAACCTATTTGTTTGTTAAAAATCAGGCATTTCTGCCCAACACAGAACAGTTTAGCTTTTCAGAAAATTATGTATTCGGCAAATTTGATACCTTTTGCAAGAGATTAAATAAAATTATAGCTATGTTTGATCTAATGGATGATTATAACAATTTATTCGCGAAAAGGATGGAAGGCTTGCTCCTAGGGGAAGGTGAGTTGATGTTGACAGTTTTATGTTCTTTTTGGTCAAAAAATTCATGTAGTTTGTGATAAATAAGACCCCTTTTCTAAGTACACCTACAGTTTTTTAAAAGTAAGTTACACTTTTACAGTGTATATACTATGAAAATTCGTTAACACTATACTACATATATTGTACACTACACAATAATAATGAAAAAAAATGTAAAACAAGCGTAACTATATCCAATTAAATTAGTAAAATTAACTAGCAGTAGTCGGATTACTGAAAATATGTAATTCAATTGTTTCACAATTAAATTTTTACTTTCATTATTCACCTTTACTTATCAGTGTTCACGTTGATGACTCTAAATAAGTTCTTCATGCTGTCTCGATTCTTATTGCCACAGTAAAATCAATATTTTTTATTAAAATGAGGGTAGTCTTAAATTGATTTTGTCATCCTTCTATTTCTAGACTTGGAGGAGGCTATTCATACCTTTGATGATGCTAAAAAAGCAGTAACGACATGCCAGTATGACTATCTAGACTATAGGAATAGTGAATTTGATAAAGACTACAACACATTCGAAGATAAAACGAATGCTCTTAGAGAATCCATTGGTAACACTATCGAGGACAATTTTGCAACAGTATGGGAAACACCACAAGGTATCAAATTCCTGACAAAATTTGAGAAGGTAAATTTTTAAATCCTTAGAAAATCGTGTTGTTTCATTTTTTCTTAAAAGTATATTTTGTTTTTTGACGTTTTTTAACAGGTCAGTCAAAAAATTCAAATAACCAAACTTGGCGAAAAGTACGGCAGAGTCCTCAAGTACTGTGAGAAAGAGGTGGACAAGATAACTAAAATGTTCAAAAGGCAGAGAGAAGATCCACCTCTGCCACGAAATTATTCTCCTGTCGCTGGTAATTGTTAAATTAAGTTTCAATTTAGGTTTGGCATTTGACTTTAGGTATTGTCACACAAAAGACAGAGCCTGGGATCGTAATATTATAATTAGAATCTTCTATAATATAAATATCGTTTATAATAAGAAGGTGTATTGTCATTTTATACTTTGACTAATTAAAACAAATATCAATTTTATGCACTCGTTCCTATCTGATTCGTGTCGTGGTCGTGGCTGATTCTATCACAACTCACACCCGCACGAACTCAATGCGCAAAATTAGATTCTACTTGACAAAAAACTTTAATTTTTCAAAATTTTGACGGGAGGAAACTAATACCCGAAAGGCAATACAAAAAGCCTTTGAGGAATCTGTTGCCTTATGTCCAATCGATTTCTTCATCCATAAACTGCCAATGTGTTAGCATAGCTGTATCGATGGCATGTATGATTATTTTGATAAATAGACATAAAAGTATAAAAAGAAATGCGCTGACTTATTTAATTTTCTTTTTTTAAAAAAAACAACCGCATTAGGAGTAAATCCGGTGACTCGGGGTACTTTACAAACAGATAAGAAACATTTTTGAATGCACACAATGGGGTGCTAGGTTTGTCCTACAGATCTCAGCGTATTAGAAAACGGCATAGCAACTGCTTAAACCACCATGATATCTGTGCAATGTTTTTATTTATGTATTATTAACTATTAGACCATGATTGCTTTAATTTTATTATATTTCTGCACTCCTCCTCTAAATAAACTAACTTTGTCGAATTTCATAGTCCTCCTTTCCCTCGTTCGTTGTAAGAAAGATGTTTATATTTGTCTAATCATATTATACAAATATTAAATATATAGGTTATAACCAGTTGTATATGTACCAGGAGAGTAGTGCTGCGCTGTTCACACGCCGTCGTTTATAAATTTATCAAAAACCGCCTTATATGAAATACACCCACCTCGTACCGTCATTGTTTTTTCCTAATTATATTCAAATTTTCCAAAAAATTATAATTTTTATTATTTATGTCAGTAGCAAATACATAAAAAAAAGAATTATCCAATTTGGTGCAGTCGATCGGAAGTTATGCGCGCACATACATCTACATAGATTCGTACCTTTTTTCTTGTTTGATTTCTAAGAATGCATATAGAATGTTGTCGTTGCAAACAATAAAAGTTTTAAACTATCAATACTGGGAGAAAGTTTAGGATATTCAGCAAGTACTAAACGTATCTAGAATGAATACTAAAGCATTAGAGATACATAAATAAATCCACAGTTATATATGAACCTGAGATGTCCTTTTTAGTCTGGATAGATATTTAGGTCAAACGTTTAAAACAGAAACATGCTTCATTCTGAAGTCTCGACATAAAACCTTATTGAAAATGTTTTCTTAAAAATTTTGGCCAATTTTTTTTTACTTCGGTTTAAACTACTTAAAATAGAAAATTTGTTAAATGGACTTACAGTGCGGTTAGAGTGGACCAAAATAATATCGTATTTGCTATTTAAATATGCAAAATTTACAAATAATCACTAATAAATAATGATGATATAAGAAACTGAATTAATGCAACTGTGTACCGTTTCAAAGCTTTGAGTACTTTTTAGGTAGAATAAAATGGTCCCGCTGCTTGATGCACAATATGACAGAAACCGTTGAGAGTGTATGCGCGCATCCAGTGCTCAATGCTTTACCCGCGTCTGCAGACATGATGAGGAAGTACAGCAACACCAGATCATTGATACAAAGTTACGAGGAAACCATGAAAGCAGTGTGGATGAATCAAAACGTGAGTATTAAAACATACGATTAAACTAGCTTTCTTTAAACCTCGTGTAATGTAAATTGCTCAGAAATAGCGAATATACTAACAGCCGAAAGAAGTATTTGTTGTGTTTGTGTTTTCAATGGATTTGTTTTTCTGCCTCTGTGGCGCAGTGGTAGCGAATGCGACTGCTGTGCTAGAGGTATCGGGTTCGATTCCTGAGTCGGACCAAATGTTTGTATGATCAGCAAATATTTGCTTCGGAGTTTGGGTGTTTTCTATGTATAATATGTATGTATTTACAAAAAAAGTATATAAGTATTAATATCAGTTGTCTAGTACCCATAGTACAAGCTCTGCTTAGTTTGGGACTAGATGGCGTTGTGTGTTAAAATGTCTGAAATATTTATATTTATTTTATTTATACTTCATTTAAAAGCTATTCTTTATTAATACTAGCTACCTTGCAGTGTTAATCCGCAGTTGTTGTTGTAAAAGTATAACAAATACCGCGGAGCGAAGCTAGTCTAAAATAAAAGTATCCTCAATTACTACTTCTGTCAATTGCTATCAGTTAAAGAAAGTCCCGTTAAAATCTATCCAGCGGTTCCAGATATAAGTCGGAACAAACAGACGAAAATTTAAAAAATATTTATATTTACATTGTATTTTTGTATATTTTACATTGAGTGAAAAGTAGTTAATTTGAAATTACAAACTACACATTAATTTTGTTAATTTGTATAGATATATCAATTTGTCTTCTTTTATTATTATATTTATATATTATATTATATCTGTAGCTACAGAATTTATCATATGGTATTCTCATGTTTATTTTTAAATTTTCTACAAGTGTATTCATGAAAAATCTGAAAAGTAAACAAAACACTACCTTGAAAAGTCGCTAAGAGCGCAAGTTAAAAAATGTGCTCAAAATATGTTCTTTTCTTCCTTGCTGTTTATTATGACAACACAAAAATATGTAACATAATGTCAAAATCTAATCGTCTCATTAGGTTTGTTTTCAATTAGCAATCAAGTTATAAAATATAAAAATTATAGCATTTAAAAAAATGCATGATAAACGAAGTATCACACAAATGCGCGCAAAGTCTACATGAACATGAAAAAAAATATGGACCACTTTTATAAATCTGGCGGACAGAAGATCTCAAAAAAGGAATATTTAATTTGCAACTGCATAAGTTATAAACGGTGTAAACCGACTTCATAAGCAATTTTCATAAAACAAAAGTCATACGATAAGGGTTCAAGTTATACTGTACAATGAAATTAAGCAGTACATTCGACCACCGTGCGATTTTAACGCGTATATTATATATATTTAGTAAACCAGACGTATAAAATATACGAGTAATATACAAAGTAAGTAAGTATAGCATTACATTACAAAGTAAGTATAGCATTTCAGCGGCAAAACAGGCGTTTTTAAGTTATCGGTACTAGGATAGCATAAGATATGAGGACGTTTAGCCTTGAAAGAGAGTGACGGCAACATAAGGGTTGGGGACTCAGCTCCTAGCTGCGTTTTAAACCTCCCACAACAAGAGGGATGAACTAAATGCGTGACCAAATCGTCTAATGTATACCCACTCACTCACTCGCCTTGTTACAGTCCTGCAAACCTGTGACGACAGATTGCTGTTTACTGTTTTTATCACATTATATTTATGCTACCTTAGTGGTCGATACTGGTAAAAACCTAAAATTTCAGTTACAATACGGGCTTATACAATGGGTACTAGGATTCCATAAGACGAAGGAGGTTTAGTAGTAAAAGAGGGCGATGGTAATAAAGGACGTAAAGATAGCGTGCAGCTCCTACTGAAATACAAAAAAAAACGAGAATCGAAACCTCCCACAAAACGACGGAACACACGGAGCACACGAAACAACCGCCCGCCTAACCCGGTCTGTCTTACACGCGTCACGCGTGTACTCTTAAAGGCTTGTTGTATTCTTGCAAAGCTGTGGGAGTTCGTGGTTCACCGCTATTATTGCTCTCTTTCGCCCTTATGTTGCCTTAGTACCGATGCGAGTAAAAGCCTTAAACATGAACTGGATAAATGATATCTATACTAATAATAAATAGAGGTAAAGTTTACTTTGAATGATTGTAGGAGGTAATCTTCGGAAATACTAATCCGATCCTGAAAAATATTTCAGTAACAGAAAGCGACACTATTCAGGAGTCACATAGGCTATATTTGATTATGATTGAATAAAACATTCAGTTACAAATAATAGTATTTGTAAATAAAGTCGAAGAAAAACGGGCGGTTAACGCGCAACGAAGTGGGCACGGATCAACTAGTTTCTTACACTACTACTAGCTGAGTTGGCTGCTTCGTACTTGTAAAATTTGGATAATCAAGTTTTTTACACAATTTAAAGATTCTTCTGACTTCAAATAAATAATAGGAGGTCCTTACGTATCAAATTGGCGTTTTGTTGCAATGGCCACTTTTATCCGAATTATATCCTCTTTAGTTAAGAAATCTAAACTCAAAGTTATAAATCCATTTAGCGGGTATATTTAAGTTTCGAAAACTGTCATTATAAGTTATTTCCTCATTAGTTTTTTTCTTTGGCGTCGCTCATCTCTAACAATGGAAAACTTGAAATATCGCTTTATTTACGAGTACGAGTTCTACCGTGGCGCCAGTGCTGTTGTAACAGCTCGAAGGATTAACGACGTTTCGCAAAAGAATACACGGTATGTTTTTGGTTCCAACTTTTTCGTACTGGAAATTTCGACCTGCATTAAGCCTCGTGGACAGCCGGACACGGAAACGGATAGTGAAAATTGTCAAAAGTTATTCAAAGTGGTCTCCATTAGCTGCAATATAGTCTTTTAAACGTTAAGACCAGTTATCATAGTGTTTAGAGTAAGTCTTTACTCTCTAACTGGCCATAAATCATAATAAAGTGAATTAAGATCAGGACTAGATAACGGCGAGTCTTCAGTTCTGATGAAGACCGGAACGTTCGTTTCTAACCAAGATTGGGTGGATCGAGCTTTATGTCCCGGCAATGAGTTTTGATGGACCATTCTTAGTCAGTGTTGTTAAGGAGCCTAATTACCTTCTCAAGAATGGTATCTTGATACACCTGTGCCGATGTTTTGATACCTTTTTCACAAAAATATGACTCAGTCACTCCTTCATAGTTAACACCCCACTAAACCAACACTGATGTCGGATAATGCCGCCGTTCTACTCTGTTGACTAATTGAAAAGCTTCTTTAGAGCTTTCAGTTAAATTACAGTCATTTTGTTTGTTAAAATATAGCTTAATTGTAAAAAAATCTCATTCGTTAACTAAATGTTTCTGTGGCCTCCCCGTGCGTACCAGTTAAGTAGTTGTTGATTTTACCACTCTTTTATTTTTTGGATTACTTATAGACTGCAAGTTCTAAGTCATCTTTCTAAATATGCGACATGGTTCTAGGTGGTAACTTCATTTCCCGAGATAAAATTCTTTGCTCTCGAACAGGATGTCTTCGAATTCTTTCCCTTACTGCTTTGATCGCCTTTTCTGTACGAACACTACGTGGACGGCCAGATCTTTTACTGTCATAAGCAGAGGTTTCATTGTACTTATCAATAGCCCGATACACAAACATTTGAACTAATAAATCCAAGCGAATGAATTATTTTAAAATTTGTATTTGGCTCCGTATCCACTTTATGTAATGCAATCACAGTGATTCGATTCTCTTTGTCACCCCACTCCATTTTAATATCATAAAATATTGTACAATATACTGGTGTGAAAAAAAATACAATGAACAATCGTATCAAAATGATTTCAAATTCATATTTTGTTTATTTTTATTATTTTATTTGTCGTAACAGTATTTATGGCCAGACTAAGTATATGTAGCGAATTTGAGCGCAAAACAGGCGCTTTTAACTCATTGATACTAGAGCTTCATAAGTTGTGAGGACGTTTAACATTAACAGAGGGAGAGGGTAATAGCGAACTTAAGGGTGGCTAGAACCCTTAACTCAATCATCTCTCATAGAAAGAGGGATGAACCAAATTTGTGATAGACTCTTCTAACGCGCGTGTGCTCTCAATGATTTTGTTCCATTCTTGCAAACCTGTGACAATTGTTGTTTTCTGACATTATCTCGCTTACGCTCCATCTGTGTGTGTGTGTGTGTGTGTGTGTGTGTGTGTGTGTGTGGAAGTCGAATGTCTTATTGATTCAATCGGTTTTAAAACAGTACGTAGCTAAAATTTAAAATGACCAATAAAAGAAAACTGTTCATCCATATTATTATGTTTTTTTAGAAATTGGTAAAAAAAACGGATAAGTAAATAAGATTATTTGAGCAAATGAATACTGAATGAAAAATGATGAAGGTTAGATGTAATACACATATAATAGACTTTATTACCAAATATTAACATAAATATTTTATAACACACTTGGACTGAAAATAGAGGAGTTTGTAGAATATCTTCAAATGATTCCACGTTCTTTTAAATTATTTCATTTCCTTAGCACTCACTTCACTTTAGTGAAGAAATCGTGGCAATCTTAAATATTAACTAAAAATATGCTATCAATAAATGTTAACTAATAGAAATCAAATATAAGCACCAATATTGTTGGTTGTAAAATTGAACAAAAAAGTCGGTGAAATACCTACATGTTACATATACTTTTACCAGCATCAGTAATAGGAAAACATGATTTGAAAAGAGGTTTTTACAGAGCATCAAAGATGAAAGCTAACAAATGTGTTTACATCCTAATCTGATGCATATCGAAGTAAAATTATATACTGTTAGTGTTCACAATAAGACTGAGAAAGGCTGATGATGAGTAATTAAGACTAAGTATAATACAAAAATTGTGATAAACCAACAAGAACGTTGAAAATAATTTAATATTAAAAAATATAAACTGAAAGTAACATCTTACAATAGCTTAAACTCCTTTCATTATATATATTATTTTTATTTTTACAGTTTATATAAAGATTTACTATGTGCTACCGGCATACTTAAAATATGTTAATTTAAGTATGCCGGTAGCACAAAGCATGCCGTCAGTATCAGTACAATAACGCGTAGCCGTTCTACAACGTAGAAATGTGTCCGTAGCAATTATAATAGTGGCAAATACGATTGTTGGTTTGAAGGGGTCGTATATAACTAAGGATTGGCGGTGGGGAAAATATACTTTAAAACTTGATTTTGCTTGGTGCGTAGCAAAAAATGGCGTGATGGCTCCACGGCATTCTCTTTTTATGATATGAGTGGCAAACGAGTAGACGTATCGCCTGATGTTTAGCGATTACCGCCGCCCATGGACACCCGCTACACCAGAGTCGTCACAAGTGCGTTACCGGCCTTTTAAGAAGGAGTACGCTCTTTTCTTAAAGGTTTGAGACGGGAATACCGCAGGTGACAGTTCATTCCACAGTTTAGTTGTGGGAGGCAGAAAGTTTTAAGTTAAGATTTTTAAATTTTATACAGTTATTTTGACAACTAAATGAAATCTAAAAATATTTAATTGTTCAGGTCCACAATTCGCTATCTTAGGGAACTACAGTGCGGAAAATTAGTAGCAATCTATAGAAAGAAATAAAATAGAAATGTTTATTTGTTATTTAAAATTAACACCTCGGGGCTCAGCTAATTATTTTATAACTATGAATCTCAAAGCTATTAATTTAATTGACAATCAGAATCAATTACAATCAGACACTTCATAGGTATATATTTGTAACCTAACGTATTATTATGTACGTTTGTAAACGAGTTATGTTGAAATAATAATGATAATAAATGTAATAAAGAGAATATTATTTAATATAGAGTTATATTGTTTTTTATAGAGGTTTATAAAATGCTGGCGACATATATACCATTTTCAGATTAATCAACTTCAACTTTTAATTAATGGCTTTAGTGTAATTTGCACCGCTATTAATAGCAATTCGGTTTCTATGCAAAATTACCGTGGGAGAGCCACGCTTCGGCATGAATGGGTCGGCTCGACCGGAGTGATACCACGGCCTCACAGAAAACCGGTGTGAAACAGCGCTTACGCTGTGTTTCATCGAGTGAGTGAGGATACCGGAGGCCCATACCCCAATCCAACGCCCCCTATCCCCCTCACCATCCCCTTTCCCCCCAGGCCGCCATAGTGTGGGTCACCATACTGCATTGTTCTTTTTCGCATTGAGGATGGTGACCACCACTCTTGGATTCTGCTCATGCTTTCCATCAGGCAGGAAAGAGTCATTTTGGCAGCTTAAATATAAAAAAAAAACAAAAATTCAGGTTAATGCTTGTATTTAAATTTCTTCTGTAATCTTGATTTATGAATGCGGTCAGAAATTTGNATGCTTTCCATCAGGCAGGAAAGAGTCATTTTGGCAGCTTAAATATAAAAAAAAAACAAAAATTCAGGTTAATGCTTGTATTTAAATTTCTTCTGTAATCTTGATTTATGAATGCGGTCAGAAATTTGTTTTTTATTAAGCTATAAACTTGAAAAGTGATATTGAACTTAAGCGGGGCGTGAAAAATCATCTCACCAGGCCGCCATGGTGTGGGTCACCATGCTGCATTGTTCTTTTTCGCATTGAGGATGGTGATCACCACTCTTGGATTCTGCCCTTGCTTTCCATCAGGCAGGCCAGAGTCTATTGGCAGCTTATACACAAAAAAAAGAATCCTATACGAAAGTATTGCTTGCTATTTTTTAAATATTCTGTAATTTTCTTTGCATTTCATTTATTCTCATTGGTTGTTTTGTAAATAAGAGACATTATTAAGTAGGATGAATATATTAAGTAATATGGAATGTAGACAATTACATAACTAAGTTTTTTTCAGTTATGGGATGTGGACGACAGCTTGAACAACACGCTTTTGCGAATTGACGATTCGGGTTGTGTTGTCGTGAACTTGGATCATACCGTGCGACTTTTAATTCGCGAGTCCGACTGTTTGGTCAAGATGGGCGTTGATTTGCCCATCGTCTGCCACTCCTTGTACGCTAAGAAGAATTACTTTACGCTTGTCAATGATTCTCTACAAGTAAGCATGGATGACGACCCTTTCTATGACTGTTTGTTTTAGACGTAGCATATATAGACTTCATGAAGCTGGTTCTTTCTGAGATTATTTTTAAATAAGTTACACCTTAAAGTAAATGAAAAATTAAATTTCAGTGAATATTAGAATTATTAAGGTAATTTGATTTGGCGAAATATAACTAATTACAATATGTACACACATACATGGGTATATCAACTACCTCGGTGGCGCAATGGTAGCGTATGCGACTGCTGTGCTAGAGGTCTCGGGTTCGATTCCTGAGTCGGACCAAATGTTTGTATGATCTGCAAATATTTGTTTCGGAGTTTGGGTGTTTTCTATGTACAATTTGAATGTATTTACAAAAAAAGTATATATGTATTAACATCAGTTGTCTAGTACCCATAGTACAAGCTCTGCTTAGTTTGGGACTAGGTGGCGCTGTGTGTTAAAATGACCGAAAAAAAAAATGTTAAATTTTTTATCAGAAGATTTATTAGTCCACTGCTTGACATGTCTAGAAATACAAACCAATAAAACAAATAATAAATACACGTTTACGGTGGGCTTTGAAACGGTCGGGGCGTCGTGTTTTTAAAGATAGAACTTTTCAGTTATTATTATTGTTAGCAGTTGCGCATATATAGCTGCTAAAGCATTATCTCCCTTTTCACAGTTTCTTCTTCAAGATTACCTTCGTTCTGTTCGCCGTGTCAAACTTGAAGTACGCCCTCTATTTCTCCCACAAGTAGTCCGACTTTCGTCTCTGTTACTACCAGGTCTACGTTCGGTGTGCTGGACCAGTGATGACTGGCGTGAATTCATAGACAAAGCCAATACCGCTATTAATAGTTTTGATGTTTTGGTGACACGAGTCCATGATATATATACCAACAGAATCATTTATATGCTGAGTGGCATGCAAGATGTTTCTCTTATTACTTTGCCTGGTTAGTGCATAATGCTTATAATGCAAGCTTTAATATGCATGTTAAGTTCACGGAATATAAAAATAATTGCACTTTTCTTTTGTAGAGGAGACTCCCTGGTCGGTGGAAGAGTTTATCGAGAATGTTGAAACTGGATGTCGGTAAATATATGGAGTGTTTCAATGCTCAAATAGACTCCGTATTTTTTTTTGATATATAAATTAATACGAGTATTATTATTTATTATTATTAGGTATTATAGTTCTGTAACAGATATTTCAGTAGAATAATGTGTGTGATAAATTCTCTGAGAAGAAACAACAATGGCTGTACTCTCTTTTTTAATACTACCATTACTATTCGGAGATTAAGTAAAAAGTATTAGTAAAATAATTTTTCTATGTATATACGCAATAAAAGTCTTACAAGATTTCAATTTAGACCTTCAATTTAAAGCCACTTTAATGTCGAACAAAACGAAATAATCCAAACCTTATTTTATTATATCTACCCAATTAGAAAACGTATCTCGTCGACTGTCGCTAAAGAATCGTAGCGACTACTTTTTTCTGTTCCTCTAGTACTTGCGGTTCATTCTATCTGTTTTGTTTAGGTATATTTATTGTATAGCCTTCAATTGTCTCAAAGAGATGAAAAAAATGTCTTAAGAAAAGTTAATTTCGGCTTATAGTAGACTCCGCTTAATGATCGATTACTTGATGCTTTGGACAGTATTCATATACTAATAGATAAAATATTTAACATTTAAAAGTGAGAGTTTGTTATAAATTGTTCTAGTAATGCGTGCGTTGAATTGAATCGTAAGAGTTTGATGGTGGAAGAGGCCGTAGAAGAGGTTCTCGATCTAGTTAAAAAAGCAGCACACCAGATCCAACCAACCGAGATCAATCCAGATTTTGAGTTTCTTATCGCTGAAGGTATATAGGAGTTCTATCATAAAATAAATTAAAAAGAATCTAAAGTTATTGTATTCTAGAATCACAATTTTAACGTAACTCTTAAAAACCCTTACCAATGTAATATGAAGATTTTTGATGTAACCTATACTTATTAATTATCTAGATGGAATATCTGTGATTTAATAGTGATATTATAGTATATAAGAACGGTATTTAGCTAACCGATGCAAAAACCCAATTCTTTGCTTTCATATTACCCTAGTACAATCACCACACATGCTGTATATTGAGTTGCCAGATCACGTGTGTAGACGCGGTCTGGCAACAACATGCTTGGACTAAGCTACGACAGTCAATAACACACTCATGTTTTGCATCACTGTGTGTGTATAGTGGAGCCGTGCATCAATCTGATTTCACTCACTTCCTGCTTTTTATGATGCTCTGGTACACAAAACTATCCGACCCCGTAGACTTCCTATATGAAATAATATAGTCGTAACCATGATTTTTTCAACTTATTTATCACTTGCTGGATCTAAGATTATATATAGTATTATTTTTTAAACAGTAAAATTATAATGTTTTAGTACTTACAATATTTATTTCTGGCAAAATTCTAGAGCATAGCTGCGAAATAATAATAGAAGTGAAAACTTTTTATCCGCATTGAGCACTTTTTGTTAGGGGAAATTTCATGGGTTATGTTATAAGTAAGAAGTTATAAGTCAAGTTATAAGTCAACTTTAAGTCACAAACAGAGGAGGTTGAAACCTTCTTTGTTTATGTACCTATCAAAAGCCCGGTACACAAACATTTGACTAATACCAATCGTATCTCCTCAAGCTTTATGTAATACAATCACAGCGATTCGGTGTTCTTTAACACCCCACTCCATTTTAATATCACAAAATATTTTACAATATATTGGCGCAAAAATAAGAAAACACATTGAACAATCATATAACAATAAACGAATTATTAAAAAAAGCCCGACAGCGTACAATTTTTTTATTTTCATCTTTTTTAATTTTGATTTACCCAGTGTTACTCTCACGACTAAGACGAATCTATTGACACCACCAACATAAAAATACGACAAGCCGTTTAGGCTCTAGGGCGTGCCAAAGAAATATACATACATACACTCGAAAAACATAACTCCCCTTCTTTCGCGGTCGGGTAAAAATGACAGATTCCAAATTCAAAAGTAATATTTTGTTTATTTTTAAGTGTAACAGTATTTATGGCTTAACTAAGTATACAATGTAAATATTTTAGATGATAGTCCGACGGGCAGTGCGGCTGCATCGACAATTAACGATTCGTCAAGTGGCCAGCAGGACTGGTCGGCGGTATGGGAGTGCTTTGAAAGCCCTCACAGGTTGTTATCTATGCCTGCCGGTGGCTTATCGAAGAGTATGCAGGTAGGTAAAATAATTTCCAAAAATAATTAGAAAATGTTATTATTGTTAATGTCATTTATTCCAGATGAAAATGCATCGAGAAATATATTTCTTACTAGTTTGGAATCAGACGGTCATGGACGACTAAAAATGAATGGTGAACCGGCGAAGGTGTCACTTTAAACAGTAGTGCTAGCAGTTAATTTACAATATAGTGACAGTAATAAAACTAATACTAGTCGATCCCAAAAACAATTTTCATTTTGTTTTTTTTTGAAAAATATAACATACGATGCTGCGTGGTGGTCATTGTCATTTGTCCCTTTGAGTTACTGTTGATTTTAGAGGTTCATAATTTCTTTAGGAAATGGTGAAGAACGCGGTAAGTGAGATGCGAAGGTACTACAGCCGAAAGGTCGTGGACGTTCTCATCAGGGTCACCAGGCGCACACTAGACGTCATCATCAAACAGTTTACTGCCGATGGGATTTCCACTGACAGTAAGTATCAACGGTAAATATTTATTAATCAAAACATAATATACTAATTTTTGCTCGCAGTTCCGTTAAATCGCAGTAAATGCAGCCTATGTTACTTTCTATTGGTGAAGGAATATATGTAACCTAGTTACTAGTTTAGTGTTTTAGGTGGGAAACCCTAACAAACAAACACATTTAAAATATTATTTCGTGTATAAACGTTTATCGATATTAAAATTCAAATAAGACACAAAGTGATATTTATGAACGTTAAAATGAAGCTACGGTAAAAAATTCAAGTGCGTCACAAACAGACGTCATAGTATGTACTGGATTGTCACAGTAAATTAGTACACTACCTACTTGTGTCGATCTATAAATTCCAGTTTTTAAAATGCGTTGAGCATTATAAGAAGAATACTGGCAAAGAAACTCATGGCCATTCTTTTTAAAAGTCAGATATTCAGATATAATTGTGTTAGTAATACATGAAAGATAAAGATAAATAGACAAAGTGTTGCCACCTGAATTTCAAGTAAGGTATCATCATAGTAATGTAGTTCGATATAAACGCTTATCAAAACAAAAAACGATAATGCTATAGTTGCTTTGGTATCGTTGTGTTTGAGATTTGTAAAATAAGTCTATTAGAAGTATACAACAAATGTAATGGTGGCATAATGTGGATTGAGGCTTGCTGGAATGTTTCTAGATGTTAAAGAATTTAAGACATTAAAAAAATCAATTTCACAACATAGTAATATAATAATTTCTATATTTTTTTATTTTGAAATTTATGAATGTATTAATTATAATAATTACTACCCAGCTACCTTAGCTGTGATTCCAATTATTTGGATATTACATAGATATTCAGCGTATTCTTCCATTTGTAAGTAATGTGACTATCGTTTGTAAGTTTGTCAGACCTGAGTAGTAAGTTTGAGTGATTCGTGGGTAACCACACCACAGTTATTTAAGTATTCTAGTTTCTACAGTTTATTATCTCCTAGTGCTTCGCTCCACGACTTCGTTGTTATGACTACAGCACATTGCACATGCGCAGTAATAGTGGAAACCTCATGCTCAGATTTTATTTATTTGTACAACTTCATTGCACACCAAGTATAAATTTTGTGTATTTTATTCCGACTCCTAAAATAGTATTCTAAATTGCTATTATCTTTAATTTTGTTAATAATGACGTATAGAAAAATATCAAAAACTCACTAAGAACCACAAAGAAAACAAGTAAAGGAACACATATTTTCAAACAACAATGATATTGTTAATCCCCGAAACTAAAAATCGACCACACGTGTGTGTTACGCTAATTAAGAATAAATACAATGAGATTTCTCAATTTCAAACAATAATGTTACTGCAGACAAAGAATATTACCAAGGAAATAGCAATATGCTATCCTTGTTTCGCTGTTTCTCTCCCTGTGTTTAGGAAGACAGGGAAGGAATGCAAAAACAAGCAATGTTAGCACCAGAGAAATGAGTCGAACAGTACTTTCATAATTCTCTTTATACTAGAAAGGCTTCAAAATGCCACGCCTTTGACATGCGCACTAGAGACACACGTGCCAAGTCGCGTTATTTCATGTTATCGTACCCATCTCTCGGATGATCTGCGCTCCTAGTACAGCTGCGGGTAAAAGTTGCGATCTGCATTCCGTCAGCCAGTTGCGTCAATTTTTTAGCAATCTATAATTGATTTAAACAATAGAAATTGTTTGATATAGTTATTTTTTTTTACAATACAATAGGTTATAATACAATTTGCATGATAAGTTCTTTAAATATAATGATAGAACATCATAATATTTTGATAGCCGATTACGGCTACGGCGGCCAGTCTCAACGGAAACCAGTCAACTACGCAGGAAATATTCTAGTGCACAAGTGTGTGCGCAAACACTTGTGCACTCTCTGTTCTCTCTTTCATATCCAATGGGGCGGATAACCGACACGGTACAGGAGAGATCAGGCGCAGGACCGACAGCTTTAAGTGGGTTCAGACCCCAACTCTCTAAAATACATAGCGAATCACAGCATATTCTGCCACAATTTCTCGAAATATTTTGTATCGTTATTCTTTGTTTAATATTAACTACTAAATAGGTATATTTTAACATATTTTATATAAAATACAAACATGTTTTTCTTACTTAAGACTTTCAAGCCATAGTGAATTTATAGAAGTGATGCTGAGTGGACTTCTAAGTGATGAAACAAACCAAATTTAATTTTTATTAAATAGAAACTATTCAGTCGCACATATAGGCTTGTAAGACTGCAACCATAATCGGTTAAATTCAAATTGAACTTTAGCTGCATGGTAATATTCCTTATTTTCGAATGTAATGTCATATTGTGACACTGTACGAAAGAATGCTACGGTAGCAATTTATTATTAAGTACTGCGCAATTAACCTTAGTGTTGTAATTTTACTTACAGTTTAAAAAAACACTTATATATATTACACGGAATAAGTAACACGTTTCATTCAGCACCCCTGAACATTCGACATATTACACCAATGAGAAGGTGCCGACATCAGGGGCAGATATTTAAAAAAAAACTATACCTTATAAAATCATCAATCATCAACAACCCATAATGTCCCACTGCTGGGCTCGGGTGTCCTGTCAGAAGAGGGTTAAGGCCATACGTCCCCACGCTGGCCAAGTGCGGGTTGGGGACTGGCAAGAATATATTGTGGCTACGTATATTGCCGTTAGATGTTTTTAAGCCTCCCGAAGGCCTCCAACTAAGCTTCACGACTGTTATCGTATGATAACAACCGGGACCGACTGCTTAACGTGACCTCAAAATCACGCAGGCGCTCATTGTAACATGCCACCAGCGGTCACCCATTCAGGTACTGACCGCGCCGTCATTGCTTACTCTCGGTGATTGTTTCTAATCACCGAGTGCAACTGGGCTATGAGCGCCTCTTATAAAATATTTTTTTTAAAGTCGGTACTTTGCTAAAATTCTATTTTAAAATGTATGATAAGTAGTTATGAACGCAAAGCAGATACATACGTATCTGCTTTGCGTTCCAATTCGTCAAGTCTGCAGTTTGTGAGCTCTGACTTCAATCAAATTATTTTTCTCTTTTCACTTGAAGTTTGCATATATACTTAGGTATGGTTTTTAAGTTGATTCATGCTTTTTATTTAAATTATTTTATGTTAAGTTTTTAATACTAGGATATTCTAGTACCGGAAATATTATTTACTTTGACAATAATCAAAGTTTTAGAAATTCAATAGTAATACATTGCTGTAGGAACGCAAGTTTAAACTTCTACCTATGAGCGCCATCATCCGGCAGTTTCACTAATTGAAATTGTGAGCGTTTTGCCTTGACTAACACACTATTATGGGCCATTCGAGGTCGTCATAAAGTCAAAATTTCTTACAATTGATTAACTGTCTTTTCAGATATTCAAAAGAGGCCAATATTTCTGTTGCAAGCCGCACTCATGATACCAAATGTATCGGTTACCCCTAGTCTGGAAGATATTCAAGAAATTCTTATACTTGCTGGCAAGCATATAGTCGGTCTGTCTAAAGGAGTGGCACAGTGGACTGGAGGAAAAATATCTAGGGTATGAGTAATCACCTCTGTTATATTTTTAGTTAAAAAAATCGAAGTCATCCGACTACATTTAATTACAAAATTATTAAATAAAACATATTTACATGATTAAATCACTATCTATCTATTGAAATTGATAAGACATCGAAAGTGGATATAACTACATTTTATCATCAACAACCCATAATATGCCACTCCTGGACTCGAGTCACCTCTCAGGAGAGGGTTAAGGCCATACGTCCCTACGTTGGCCCCGTGCGGATTGAGGACAGGCAAGACAACGTATGGCTACGTAGTATTGCCGTCGGATGTTTAAGCCGCCCAAAGGTGGAAGCTAAGCTAACTAAGCTTCACGACTGTTATCCAATGATAACAACTGGGACCGACTGCCTACATTTTAAGTAATTTAATTATGAGTAGTAAAAATAATTCACCTATTTAATGATAATTTTTGCTGCTGCTACACTTACAGACTGACCAATGACTTTATACTTATATAAATATCATCGGATAAAGAAATTAAGCAACAATTAACTTTCCTTTTTTCCCCAACTTGTGGTGTTCATTGTTGCACAACTCGCACAACCATACACTTTGTGAAATTGACATTGTAATCGTCTGCAACTGTGTGCTTTTGCCAATTTATTTTTATTTTGCATGCACATGGGTGTGGCTGTTTACTATTTTATTTGCTGGGCAATTACGCTTCAACATGTATAGGTTAGCTGGAAGAAAATAGCGAAGCCAACATTAAATCCGCTATTAGACATTGTCACCAAGATTGACGAACAGGTCCAATCCGTAACTGCGGCGGTGAATACGGCGAACAAAACTACAAAAACGTTCGAAGCAGCGAAGACGAAGAGGAAGAAGCATTACAGGTTGGAATCAGAAGAGAAACCCATATTTCCCTTACAACCAAAGAACTTTTATAGCCATGTGATGGAGAACAAAGAAATTATGAAGACTTTATCATTGTTGTCAACGTGTACACAAAATGTGAAAACGGTGAGATGTTATAATATCACTCTGTATTTATAAATTTCATTTTACATACTTAACTCATGATGATAATATTTACTTAAAACCTTAACGTTTCTAGGAACTGAATACTTTAGTTAAAAGATGGCGGCCTTATCATTATTTGTGGAAGTGCGAGAAAACTTTACGTCAACTGCTGGCATGGAACTTGAACGATTTTGAATATGCACTAAAGAGACATAGTGACCTAGATATGAAACTGGAATTAGAACCGGACTTTCTCATAATTGGCAATTGCCTTGCAGTCTCCACAGAAAAACTAAAACTTGGTCTTATAACCGAACTTAGAAGTAAGTACTTAAAAGAGACTAAATTCGACGACAACTTGTGCGTTTAGTAAAAAAATATATAGTTATGTTATAGTATATAGCAAATATTGATGCACAATTAATTGAGTTTCGAACAGAAAGCGAATTAACCTTATTGCCAGTAACAAAATTCTTGAAGTTAAATACCTTTACATCCATACTATCGCGAACGATCTATAGTTGCGGGAAAATTCCAAACAATGTGCGAAAACACCGATACAATAAAATTCTTTAGCTACCTATAGGTTCTTCCTGTAAGTGATATATTTGGTATTAAATAAGTATATTACCGTAGCTATTACTATATTGTTTTATAGATGGTACTCATCGAATAAGTCAAGCAATGCGCAAGAAATACAAGCGGGAAATGGACTACGTGTATGCAATCATGAACGACTTAGAGCGTAAACTGGAGAGACCTATCAGAGATTTAGATGATGTCAGAACCGTTATGGAGACTCTTAAGAAAATTAGGGAGCAGGAAGTTGACATGGAACTCAGAATTGATCCTGTTGAGGTAAGAATATTTTATGATTGAGAAAAATTAAGTATTGTTAGTGCTTAGGAGTGTTTGTGTGTGTAGTGTTTAAGTAAACAATTTTCTTATAAGTAGAATTTCGAAACTATGTTTCATTAGTCAGATTATTTTTTGATATACTGTTCACAGTACAGTACAGTTTCATACTGTAAACATTAAGTAAAAAGTCTATATGTTAGAGAAGAATAAAAATCACATATGTCTTCATTTCCAGGAAGCCTTTAACATAATCACCCGATATGACCTGCAAGTCAATAAAGAGGATTTAGAGCAAGTTGATAATCTTCGTTACACATGGCAACAACTCTTGGCAACTGCTTTGGCCTCACATGTCCAACTGTTGAAAATGCAACCGCAGTTCGAAGAGGACTTAAGCAATAATCTAGATCGTTTTAGGGAGGACAACTCCGAGTACGTACATGAATATCGTCATGCAGGGCCTATGCAAGCTGGGTTGACTCCACGGGAAGCTTCTGATCGACTTATACTCTTTCAAGTAAGAGATTAAAATCAATGTTTAATTTTACCGGTGCTAAGCTCACAGGAACGAATCAAAAATTTGTGTTAATGGAAAGATCTTTTTTGTTTTACATAAATGTAAAAAAAATATATATTTAAAATAATCTTCTCTACTAACAATCTACTTTGTACTCATTTGTACACAATATTATGATTTGCTTATTATATTTAGCTAAATGTTCTCCTCATTTAATTTTAAGAATCGATTTGATGGCATGTGGAGAAAATTACAAACATATCAAAGTGGAGAGGAACTTTTTGGCCTTCCTCATACAGAATATCCAGAATTAGCCCAAATAAGAAAAGAACTGAATCTTCTACAAAAGTTATACAAACTGTACAACGACGTTATTGATAGAGTGAGCAGTTACTATGACATTCCTTGGGGCGAGGTGAACATTGAAGAAATCAACAACGAACTTATGGAATTCCAGAACAGATGTAGAAAACTTCCTAAGGGGTAAATTGACATATTTTAACTTATGTATCTCATGTACAATAAATTATTTTAAATTGACTTCTAAGATTAATACAGAATATCTTAAATATACTTACATTTATTTCGCGATAAATATTACATATGCACAACCGTCTTTTTTTAAATACTTATTTTTTTAAAACAGTCTCAAGGAGTGGCCAGCGTTCTTCGCTCTTAAGAAGACTATCGATGATTTTAACGATATGTGTCCTTTACTTGAATTGATGGCAAACAAGGCGATGAAACCACGCCACTGGCAACGCATAATGGAAGTAACCAAGTATAATTTTGAATTAGACAACGAAGACTTTTGCTTGAAAAACATCTTAGAAGCACCATTGCTACCCAATAAAGAGGATATTGAGGTGAGAAGCATACAATTTTTTTCTTTATTGTTTATTCTATTCAACCAATAATTGCAGTGTAAAAAAATTAAAAGCTTGGAAACTAGTACCCGCTTGCTTAAACTCCCAGTATTAAATATAATCGGTACATATCGTAAGTACATTTTTTTTATAATATAGTTTGTTAACAATGTAACTTTCTTCAAGAAAAGAACATAATTGGATCTCAAGAGCATCGCTCCTTTGACTTTTTGTAATCCACTATATTATAGAAATAAGCATATAACATGCTTATTTCAACCAATTAATATAAGTTTTTAAGTGAGAGAACGACAAGTATCCACAACACAAGTTTAATCTTAATTTGGATACCAGAGCCTGACTATTGTTGTGTACGTAATTAATGACAATGTTGTTTGTATGAGAACATCTGTACTTACTTGTAACTTTGCCGAAATAAACATTATTATTTATTATTATACATATAGTAATAAACAATTTACATATTTATTAAAGGATCTTTTTTAAAAAACGTGTATAGCAAATGATTTCTTTTAAGTCCCAATGGATATTATGTCTCTTTTTCGTTTTTTTAACAAGTATTGTAAATAAAAATTTAAATTTTTGGGCTTCAACTACGAATATTTAGTCAATTGTAATTCACAATAAACATCACGAAGAATTCCATTATCATACAATACTAGGGCGCAACCAATGATCTGCAAGCATGCACTCGGAGTAATATGGTAACCAACCATATCCTGTTTAGCGTCGAACTGTAATTCGTTAATAAATCAACAAAAAGTGAAAGATCAGGCGAGGTCAACGTGTTAAAACTATCGCGTCAGGCACTGTTCGTGGTAAATTTTAGCACGCTAACAAAGGTAGCTTGAGAACTAACAGCAATCATCAATATTGTTTGTCTTTGTTATATACATACCCAAAGGTCTCTTTCAAAGACCCGCGCAGGCCTAGAAAGTGTGTTTCTGAGCCAAGTTCAAACCTAGACATCAGTCAAATATTATAGTTCAAATATTTAAAGCATTCCCGCATTTACTTTAAAAATATCAATTACTCATTTTATAGTCTCATAACCTACTTATCGTAAACCTACAAAATGATTTTTTTAACTAGCTTAAATCGCAGAGGACTTTACCACGGGGCTCCGCTAGTTTAAAAAAGTAGCCTAAGTTACACCTTATATCATCAGCTATCTGCCAGTGAAAGTCCCGTCAAAATCGGTCTTGTCGTTCCAGAGATTAACCGGAACAAAGAAACATACAGACAAAAATTGTAAAAAGTGTTATTATAATATATGTACTGTGTATATATACAGTTGCATTTAGTCAAAAGCTATTATTTTAACATTACAAACAGACACTCGAATTTTAATGTGTATGTATAGATTCGATAATTAATTAAAAACTGAAAGTCAGTACGTTCAGTATGTGCATTTTATTGTTTGTTAATTTTGACTATAGGTCTTGATATATGTATATCAACATCGAAAAGTAAATAATGTTGGTTAATAAAGCTGAGTATTCTGCAAACACATCTATGTAATGTCATTTTAATGAAATGGAGATATGAAAAGATTTACGGTATACTATTATTGATTCGACGCAATCGCTACCCTTATAAAGTGAATGACATTTACTGCTGAGCCTGTATGCACGTATATTTACGTAGAGAATTTTCCAACGCCGGTGAATATGAGGAAATATGTGTGTATCTTAATATTGTATTTTCATAAATGATAGTAAAATATACCTGATGTAGAATTTATTGATAATTGTATTGTATGTAAAAAGTAAAAAGGTAAGCAGAGGCAGTGAAACGCCTGAGCAATTATATCTTTGCGTTAATTGCTTATTAACTCTCACCTTACCAAGACGCTTAAACTTAAACAATATGGAAATAACGTCCTTCAGCTGTAGAGAATAGTTTTAGAGGCTGCAAATAACAGAACTATGACGTCTTTTCAATTATGATTCTGAACAAGTGGATAAGTGTCATCCATTATGCTAAGTCTGAGCTTCGTGGTAATAGATACATTATGACATTTTTAAAATACAGCAATTAATTTATAACTAAAAGAATTTAGCTAGCAAATACGCAAATAAATAAAAAAAGGTGTGAACACCATTGATTGACATCAGAGATGATTTAAAGATATCAAAGGAAAGGAAAAAAACGTGAAAAGATTTTATGAAAAAAAAAAACAATTTCGCCTAACAACACAGTCAATTAAACTAATCACACAAAACACAAATTACAGTACCCACATCGTTGTCACATTGTTAACCTAAATCTGTTAAAATGGCAATAAACGATACTACAAAATAATAAATAACAAACACTCATTCGCTGCACGTTTGAGTATAAATTGAGCTTACACTCAATATTGCATAGCTTTTAGGACTCCCTACACGGTCAATTTGGAACCATCCACCCGGCCGCATTGGCCGCGTAGGGGTAACGCGAACTGACGATGCACCGTATTATATAGCCCTGGAAAGGAGTCAGCAACGACATCTATGTCAATTTGAAAGCGGATATGGTACCTCGTTTAACTAAACGATTAACTCTTGAAAAAATTGCGGTACCTTCTCAAAATAAAGTTACAGAAATTTTGAAGAGATAAATTTGAATTAATATAGCTTTGACCAAACAATATTTTAACTTTAACTGTTACTAGCAGCCTTAATAAAATAGCATGAAATGATTCCTTTCTCCCAATGTAAATTTAACGTGGACCAATCATCTCAGACATCCTTGCGCCAACAGAATACCATAATTTTGGCGGGAGTTGTAAATAGTAGTATTAATAGTAATAATATTGAACCTTAGCTTATGTGAATACTTAAATGAGTAATTTGAAATATTTACCGTTTATCTTAAATTATAAAAACTATAAAAGAAAAGTAAGAAATATTTGAAGATAACCTTTACTTGTCTCATCTCATGCGCGCATGCTCAGTCCTGTCCTGTCCTGTCCTACGGACATAAGGTTCATTATTGCATAGAGATAACATGGTATTTCGAATGTTTTGCATAATTTGTCTCATTTCATTGATCGATATAACATGAGCTTTCATTGAACAGATTCTAGTACCTTCGCAGCTCAACATACGTAAGGAAAACGAAAATTTGATGTAACCATTGTCACGTTGTTTTAACAATTTAATGTACAGATTTAAATAGCACGTAAGAAATGCCGACTTTACTATATAGTCTTAAGTGAACACTATATTATAATAGATAACGGAGAACAATGCTAATTATACACGTAAATAGATAAGTCGTAAAGTTCAAGAATAAAATAATATCAATCAAATAAAATCTTTATATTGAAAAAAAAATCTGAAGAACTTTAAATTAGCGTAATATATATTTACATTAATTTCACCCAAAAACAATCAATGAAATAACTTAAAAATAATGTCTTTATTCATGTCACAGCGTGGCACAAGTCTAGTTATGGAAAAAAAAATCAAAAGAAACAAGGGGACACTTTAGGCACTCAACTGCAGTTTAAATCTTACCGATTCGTTTACACTGATCACTGATCACTGAACGAATGCACAAGATTGTCATACTGAACTTTTAGTTACTTTTATACCTAACTACGGCGAATCTAAAAGGAAGAGTATATGGTAGCCAATGATTGTGTGTATGTTCCACCGTAGCGCCTAAACTGCTGATCGGAATTTAATGAATGAGGTGCCAATATATAATTGTAACAATGCCCGAGTTATATAGGCTATAATTTTTTTCAATATTTCACATGGTTTATAAACTGTAACCAGACAAAAAAGAGTCTATAAATAAAGAATCACGAAAATAATGATAATAGAAAAAAATGGCATTCATTAACACTATGTTATGCTCCTTCTTAGATATTTTTTTAAATTAAGGATTCATATTAGTAGTTTAGTAAAATGTTGTCATCTACAGTATTGATTGTCTTCGCAGGACATCTGTATATCTGCAATGAAAGAAAAAGACATCGAAGCAAAGCTACGTCAAGTAACTAACGAATGGTCCATCCACGAGCTGACATTCCAGACGTTCAACAATAGAGGTGAACTGTTGCTGAGAGGCGATACTACAGCTGAGACCATTGGACAGCTAGAAGACAGTCTTATGATCTTAGGTTCTTTACTTTCTAACCGGTAAGAGTTAAACAGTTAAATATCAAACGCCTAATGTACTGACAAACGTGGATACTCCACATAGCCTAATGCACTAGGGCACTATTAAAATCTTATACCATTTTTAAATTACAGGATTGCTTTTTTGAAATTCTGACTTGATGATATATATTATATTTTCAGATATAACGCACCGTTTAGGAAGCAAATTCAGCAATGGTTATATGACCTCCAAAGTACCAACGAAATTTTGGAAAGATGGCTTCTAGTACAAAATATGTGGGTATACCTTGAAGCTGTATTTGTTGGTGGTGATATTGCCAAGCAACTACCGAAAGAGGCTAAAAGATTTTCAAAAATAGATAAATCTTGGCAGAAAATAATGCAGAGAGCTCATGAAACTCCTGGTGTAGTATCCTGTTGTGTTGGGGATGACCTACTTAGACAGTTGTTACCACATCTTCAAGAACAACTGGAATTGTGTCAAAAAAGTTTGAGTGGTTATTTAGAAAGGAAACGGACTATGTTCCCAAGATTTTTTTTCGTGTCAGATCCTGCCCTACTTGAGATCCTCGGACAAGCTTCTGATTCTCATACTATTCAAAATCATCTCTTATCAATATTTGACAACATAAGATATGTAAAATTTCATGATATTGGTAAGAATATTTTAACTTTTGACCTAAAATTAGCCTGCTTTCCCTGAAGATTATCCAAAATAGATACATGAAAGGCAAGCACTAATGGGGTGTACATATGGTTTAGTTTCTCTATGGACAGTGAAATAAAACGGACGTCTTATTACTAAAATAAATAAATTAATAAAGTCATTTCGCTCAGATTTTTTAACGATTCAACGATTTTTTTTTTCTCCTGTTAATACAAAAACTTAGTTATCATTTTATTTTGAAATTAATAATGTCACCAAAGATAAATTTGGCCATATAATTCATATTTACCTAGCAATGTAAACTAAAACATTAATTGTATGAGTTACATTAGAAATAGTGACGACGTTTTCATTAACACTGACATTGTCCATTAAACAAATCAATAAACTTTATACTAACTCAACCGTGTAGTCACTCAATGGCTCCAATATTTGGCTAAGCTCGTGTAGGCAATGCTCAGGATGCATTTTCTGAATGGAAGGTGGAGCTAGTGAATCATTTATCAACCTAAATACTCGTCAATTTGCTAATGTATTAAGATAGTTGGTAAGCTGCTTCTGATTGCAACAAGTGACATAGCAGGAATCAGTGCTACACAATTTGTATGACAATCGATACAAGCAAGACGGTATAAAATTTGTGCCGTTCATAAAACCTAAATTATCACGAAAGTGTGTTTGTATTCATTTATCGTGAAGAACAGATTTAACAATTGAAAAGATAAAAAGCATACCTATGTATTTTATGTACACTATACATTTCATAAATCTAAAGGGTCAAGAAATAGAAATGCCATGTCCTTTATCAGTTATTGTACCAAATTTTAGTAACTGTTTACTTTAATAAATAATATTGTAAATGTCAATTTATTAAAATTTTATATATTATCAACATTTTTGTATATTGATATAGTTCTTAGGCAGGTTCAGGATTAGAAGGGCAATGATAGAAGCGAGCAAACTGAAATTGACCTTAAGCGAACAACGCTTCTCAATTGCTGCACCAATTTGTAATCGTAGATGTGTAACAAATAAAATCGATCAATATAATTAACCCTTGCCGAATGTAATCATTAGCTGTAATAAGTAAACGTCCAAGGCGTATCCGTGATACTGAAACAATTTCATGTACTGAATAAGTAAAGGTTGACTGGAAGATAATGCCCATGGCATTAAGTCCGCCATTCGCAATGTAATTATAGGATGATTCAATAAATAAATAAATAAATAGTTTTAATAGTGAAAATAACCATGAAAAAGCTTCGTAAAAAATAATTTTATCTCTGAATGCACAGATAATAATAATTTTGGAGTTTTTCATCGCTAAGAGCCTGGCGGTGGATCATCATTTACAATAGCGTTGGACACAGATTCAAGTGTAATGGTAAATGAGAATGACTTGGGCATTAAGTCCGCCGATGTGCATAATGTTATTAATAAATAAATAAATGACTGTAATGCAGAAAAACATGGACGAAAAAAAAAGTTGTAGGCAAAATTTAATTTTTATTAGATGTGTTGTGTTTACCAACTATTTTGTAAAACATTGGATGAAGTTCAACATTATACAGTTAGTTACTTGAAAATCCTCAACGTACTATTAATGTTCTTTTTTTACCGCATCCTGTGACTCGTGTAAGTGTCACACATTGTTATATCCATGGCTGTTATATTCTACACTTACATATAACTTTGTTTAATCGACCCTGATGAGGTCCTAGTCTTTCTGGTTGCCTAGTTCTAATTACGTTCATAGGTTACTATATTCGTAATAAGAACTAGACAAGCATGGCAATGTTCCTGAACATTCTGAGCCCGCGTGCTCGTTATTACTATTTTGATCTAACTCAACAGCTGTCCACGATCATTCCGGACCAATCTGTACCTATCTACAACAACAACCCATAATGTCCCACTGCTGGGCTCGGGTCTCCTCTCTGGAGAGGGTTAAGGCCATACGTCCCCACGCTGGCCAATCTGGCTGTACCTATCTAGTCTTTATTTAAAAATTTTCTTATAACACTATTAATGTTAGAGAGTTGATATTCACGTTATTGGCTTTCATGTTGATGCGTTGATGACTGCATCAACTCGATTTATTCTTTGAACAGCAGATCTACGAAGGCTAGACCGGACAATGAAGTCAGACTACTATAAATCAAATATAGCAAGCGTCAATTGAACCTTAAAATATGAACTATGGTTTCATTTCGATGAATTTGATCATCTTTATTCATGTAGCATAGATTATTTGAATTTTTCACTTAATCTATATGTTGTATAAAGGAACAGTGTACGCAGACACCAGAATAAATAATCTTGGTGTCTGCGTACATTGTTCCTTTCGGATTAATGTCAATACACACTCAATCTGCACGCGTTTAACTTGTGCCCAAGTTATGTATGTACTTAACACTACATCAAAAGGAGAAGAGTTTTGCATGCTAATTGACATTTTACTTCAATGCATGAAACGAATTTATAATTGCATATTAAATCATGAGAAGTACATTAAAAACCAATAAAAAAGAGGCGACATTTTGTAACCAGTAAATTATTGTCAATGTCATTATATCTGGGGATTTTGACAATTTAATGTGCGCGAGGCACTCCACCTTCCGTTAATTCACTTAGTATAATTTCAAGTTTAAAGTTACTAGTAGTAGCGAAATCAAGACATGTGTACTACCACTGCCACTGGTGGATGTATTGTGAACCTTCAGAGGAAACAGACTGATTATAAGAGCACTATTTGATATCATTATCATCATCTTAGCCGAAAGAATCCACTATTAATTAATCTTAATTCTAATTTTTGATGTTCTTGAGTAAATAGTACAAAAATACTTTAATTGTTCTTTTTATTAATATTCAATAAGAATTATATTTTATGTCAACTTAATTTTAAAATTAATTAAAGATTGTTATATAATAGAACACCAAAGGCATTGGTATTTTAATTAGGGCTCCAAAGAAAACGAGCCTCTATATTAGTCCCTTGCAGCTATTTTAAGCATCTCTCATTACTTCACATATCGACAATTTTGTGAAATACATCCAATAATCCTTATTATTAAAAATGCGTCTTATAAAATTAACTAGTTTAAAAACTGTGTGCATTGTAATACTAAACACAATAACGTCTTTTAACAGAGTACAATAAAATGATTGCCATCATATCTTCAGAGGGTGAAGAAATAAAACTAGAACGTCCTGTAAGAGCTGAAGGATCTGTGGAAACATGGCTCACATCTCTGCTGCAATCAGCTCAAAGTAGCTTACACTCGATAATCAGAAATGCGGTTTCATTCATTAACGATCCTAGTTTCAATCTATTGCTTTTCTTAGATAAAATGCCCGCACAGGTAACCTCTGACCTTATTTAGTCCAATAATAAAAAATATTACAAGGAAGTATTTGTGATAATAACTGATGTTTTTAAATTAATACGTAGTTTATATTTCTAGATTGGCCTACTTGGGATACAATACATCTGGACAAGAGATGCTGAATTGGCTCTGATGCAAGCTAGACAAGATAAAAAAATAATGATGGAAACTAACAACAAGTTTTTAGAATTATTGAATACTTTGATTGACCAAACAACCAGGGATCTTTTGAAGATAGAAAGAATTAAGTTTGAAACGCTTATTACTATTCACGTGCATCAAAGGGATATATTTGATATGTTGGTAAGTTACACCACTTAAGATGCCTCGGTGGCGCAGTGGTAGCGTATGTGACTGCTATGCTAGAGGTCCCGGGTTCGATTTCTGAGTCGAACCAAATGTTTGTATGATCTGCAAATATTTGTTTCGAAGTTTGGGTGTTTTCTATGTATAATATGTATGTATTTACAAAAAAAAAGTATAAATGTATTAATATCAGTTGTCTAGTACCCCATAGTACAAACTCTGCTTAGTTTGGGACTAAATGGTGTTGTGTGTTAAAATGTCTGAAAGTATTTATTTGTTTATTTATAGTAATTATACTACAATTTTTTTTTCTTACTCGTACCTAAGATTTGTAATTGAATACCGTTAGTTAATTTTTATGACATCATAATAATGAAATGTATTCCAGTGTCGTCTTAACATTCGTTCAGCAAACGACTTCGAGTGGCTCAAACAATGTCGGTTTTACTTTAAAGAAGATGCCGACAAAACCTGGATCTCAGTTACTGATGTTACCTTCACATATCAAAATGAATACTTGGGGTGTACTGACCGACTCGTCATCACTCCTCTAACCGACAGGTAAATATTTTATTGTGTTGATAGTCTTAGGGAATGATGCTTTATACTGATATTTTGATATATTTGATATTTTCATGAGTGTTTTTTTTAGATGTTACATAACCCTAGCTCAGGCCTTAGCGATGAGTATGGGAGGTGCTCCTTGTGGACCAGCAGGTACGGGTAAAACTGAGACTGTTAAAGACATGGGCAAGACTTTAGCTAAATACGTCGTAGTGTTTAACTGCTCCGACCAAATGGATTATAGGTAAGTACTAACACTTATATTTTAAACTCCTTACATTATTAGTCATCTGACAGTAGAAGTCCTGTTAAAATAGGTCCAGCCTTTGCAGAGATTAGCCGGAACAAACAGACACACAAATTTTTGAAATTGGTTTTTTGACGTAAGTAGTAGTAGTAGTATTACTTACATGAGCATTTAGTAAGAAGCTGTTAATTCACAGACTTCAATTTTTTTATACAGATGTATAGATTAATTCTTAAAGCCCACGATTTAAATGCAAGTTTCAGTTTTGATTTGAGGTAGTAAGTAACGATAGGTATATAATTTTATTGCCGACGGCAAAATTTTTGCTTAACATTACGACGTTTAATCCTTTCCTTTCCTTTCCTTTAATTAAAGACAAATCCCGCATTAGGAATATACATTCCTGTGTCGCGGGGATCTTTACAAACATACATGAAACGGTCACAAAGTACACCCAGACTCGGAACAACAATTTATGGATCACACAAAGTGTTGTCCCATGTAGGATTTGAACCCACAACACTTGGCGCAGTAGGAAGTGGAGTGGCGACCACTGAAACCACTAGGCCAACCGTGTAGTCGTATTCGTAGAAATCGATTTGTGTTTTATCTTAGCTTGCAGTACTTCTATATATTATACTACATAAAATAAATTTTCCAGAGGCCTTGGCCGCATTTACAAAGGTCTGGCACAGTCAGGTTCCTGGGGTTGTTTTGACGAATTCAACCGTATAGAACTGCCGGTGCTCTCGGTAGCCGCACAGCAAGTTGCTGTAGTACTAGCCGCAAAGAAAGAGAAAAAAAAGAATTTTGTGTTTACTGATGGAGATGTTTCCGAAATGTGCCCAGAGTTCGGGATCTTCATTACTATGGTAAATATGTTGCAAACGAAAGAGATTGCAATTGTTTTCTACTAGACGATTACTAGACACGCAAAGAACTTTAGGAAGATATTATTTTCAACAAAGTTGTTTATTTCTTTTACTTGATGCACTACGACACTTAAAAATGTTGGTGAAAATTATAAAATAAATGCAAATAAAGTTTTTGATTTTGACCTTATATACAAGTAAAAGCAATTAATCAACCTATTGCGATCTGTTGCTAACTATGGGCCTCTCCCAACATGCACAATATCCCTTTGTCCGATCTTCCGCAGAGAATGTACCTCAGGGACATTTCACAGGTCAGTCAATATATGGTCCTAAAACGCAGAGAGTTGATACCAATTAACATAAGTTTCATTAATTAAATATCTATTTTGTTTTTACAAAAATTATAGATATGGAGATGTACAAAATGTGGCACAGTTGTTGTTAATATAAAAAAAAAATTACATTGTTAAAATTTCGACCACTGGGCGGCCACTACAAATTTTAATATTCTTTCGATAACTAAAATGCTAAGAGACACTCTTAGCATTATAATAGTCGTTAAACCAATTTAGAGGCGCTCATAGCCCAGTTGCACTCGGTGTATAGAAACAATCACCGAGGGTAAGCAACGACGGCGCGGTCAGTACCTAGATGGGTGACCGCTAGTGGCATGTTATCATGAGCGTCTCCGTGATTCGGAGGTCACGTTAAGCAGTCGGTCCCGGTTGTTATCATACGATAACAGTCGTGAAGCTTAGTTGGAGGCCTTCGGGCGGCTTGAAAACATCCGACGGTAAGATTACGTAGCCACAACGTTGTCTTGCCAGTCCCCAACCCGCACTTGGCCAGCGTGGGGACGTATGGCCTTAACCCTCTCCTGAGAGGAGACCCGAGCCCAGCAGTGGGACATTATGGGTTGTTGATAAACCAATTTAGAAGCAATACCACTAATCAATTGTGTCAATTGTTGTAGAACCCTGGTTACGCTGGTCGTAAAGAGCTGCCAGAAAACTTAAAAATCCAGTTTCGTACTGTAGCAATGATGGTGCCAGACAGACAGATAATTATTAGGGTTAAATTGGCATCGTGTGGGTTTCTAGAAAATATTACTCTTGCAAGGAAATTTTACACACTGTACAAACTTTGTGAAGAGCAGTTAACTAAACAGGTATGTATTTAATGAAAAAATCGTATGAAAAATTTCATTGATTATTTATTGATAACTTCAAGAAAATGCCAGTGCTTTTCAATCGATTTAAAATGTATTTTTATGCTTTTTTAAATTGTTAACTACAAACTAATGTCCGTCAAAACAAATCGCACTCATACAAATTATCGCCTGCGATACATCCAGACCGATACTATTTCAAAACCTTCAATAACAAAACGTACTCCCACCACAAACGCCCAGAAGAATCATGTCGTAGACAACAATTTCCATCAAGGCTCCTTTGTCTTTAACCCTTTATTACGAACAATTGATGATAGTTGACCTTATGAATTCAATTTCCATTATTTATACTGTGCATAAAACTTTTAGGTACACTACGATTTCGGTCTTCGCAATATTCTGTCTGTTCTCCGAACACTGGGCGCAGTAAAGCGAGTAAATTCAAAGGACAATGAAAGTACAATTGTAATGAGAGTTTTACGAGACATGAATCTTTCGAAGCTCATTGATGAAGACGAACCACTATTTATTTCTCTGGTAGCTGATTTATTTCCAAACCAAGCTTTAGATAAGACTACATACACGGAATTAGAAGAAGCTATAAAAACAGAAGTGGAGAAAATAGGACTCATCAGTCATCCACCGTGGCTACTAAAGATAATACAGGTAACTTTTCAAAAAAATACAAAATCGCTTTAACATTGAATGGTTTTTTATTTTTTTTTTTAATCAAAGGAAAACTATACTTTACCTTTAAATGTGAAACTTTAAGTTCCACATTTTTTTCTGTAAGTACATACATTATATTATACATACAAACACTCAAACTCCGAAACAAATTTTCGCAGATCAAAAAAACGTTTGGTACGGCCCGGGAATCGAACAGAGCAGTCGCATACGCTACCGCTGCACCATAGAGGCAGTTAAAATAAAGTTCCTCAAAGTTTGAGAAAAGTAAAGAGTAGAGTCCGCTCCGAAGAATATATTCTGACGAAAAAAAACATTTGACTAATATTTAACTAAAAATTTTTAAATACTTATACTTAAAATTTTTATAGGCTTATAAATAGACAAATTGTAAAATGTCTATTACTATCACTATTTTTCGTAGCTTTATGAAACTCAGCGAGTTCGACACGGAATCATGACACTAGGTCCGCCAGGTGCCGGCAAGACAGCTTGTATACATACGCTCATGAACGCGTTAACAGAAACCGAAAATCCCCACAGGTAAAATCTATTCTAGTTTAGATTATTTTTAGTTCAGATTTGGTAGAATAAATTGATTAAAAAATCTTTAGCGTTTTTGACTGTATTTGCTATCATTGAGAGAAACATTACTTAGTTTTCACTGAACAAGAAGAAGGAACAATTTAAAATCGCACTGAAAGGTAAATAACGACGATTTGGTGCCAATTAAGTTTTACGAGGTTTTGACTTGTAAATTTTCGACAAGGATATTCTCGATCTGATCTATCATAAGAAAAAAAATATGAATTGCATATTTTATTCAAAACGTTTTTTAGGGAAATGAGAATGAACCCAAAAGCAATCACAGCTGCTCAAATGTTCGGCCGACTAGACGTGGCTACGAACGACTGGACCGATGGTATATTTTCAGCTTTATGGCGTAAAACTCTCAAAATCAGAACCGGAGAGCACATTTGGCTAGTTCTTGATGGACCTGTTGATAGTATTTGGATAGAGAATTTGAATTCAGTATTAGATGACAATAAAACACTGACTCTAGCTAACGGAGATCGACTTACTATGTCGCCTACTTCAAAGATTATATTTGAGCCGGAAAATATTGATAACGCTTCACCTGCTACCGTTTCTCGAAATGGTATGGTATACATGAGTTCATCTGGATTAGATTGGGACCCAGGTAAAGAACTTTCTTTTTAACATAGTTAACATGCATTAAAGACTATTTTATTGTCTACGTCTATTTGTATACCCATAAATATTCATAAGTATTAGAACCAAATAAAACTTACATTAATAGTTGCATAATATAAGTTGCACCTCGCAAACACATTATTTTAATTACAGTGCTACGGGCATGGCTGAAGACCAGGTCTCCGCGTGAAGTAGAAGTGTTTACATCACTTTTTGAACAGACTTTTGCAGTTACTTATACCTGGTGCACACAGAATCTAATATTCAGCATGCGAGTACTTCAGAGTAATATTATATTCCAAATGTTAAACCTTTTAGAGGGTTTAGTTCCTCCTCAAGTAGTGGAAACAGAGGATCAGTCTGCAAGTAAATCTGTGAATGGTGATATCGATGACGAAGAAGAGAAAGAAAAAGTAGAAGAAGTAATAATTTTTACCCACGAACATCTGCACAAGATCTATGTTTTTAGTTTAATTTGGGGCTTTGGATCCTTACTAGAAACTGCAGATAGAAAACGTTTCGACGCCTACCTAAAGAAAACTTTCAATGAATTATTGGATTTTCCAAAACATCCCAATAATAAACCATGTATAGTTTTTGATTTTTATGTCAAACATCCTGGAAAATGGGAACTATGGGATGATCTGATGATGCATTATCAATACCCCGACACAGCTACTCCTGATTATGCTAGTATATTAGTTCCTATAGTTGATAATGTACGAATTAATTATTTAATCCATTGTATCGGTAAACAAGGAAAGGCAGTATTACTTCTTGGTGAACAGGGATCTGCTAAAACAGTTATGATGAAAGCTTATATGAAAAATGCAAACCCAGAATTATTTATAGGTCGTTCCTTCAATTTTTCTTCAGCCACAAGCCCATTTCAATTCCAAAAAACTATAGAAAGCTATGTAGAGAAACGCAGTGGAATGACATTTGGGCCTCCGGGGGGAAAGAAAATGCTTGTGTTCATTGATGACATAAATTTACCAGAAATAAACGAATGGGGTGATCAAATAACCAATGAGATCGTCAGGCAGACTATGAGTATGGGAGGATTCTATAGTTTAGAAAAACCAGGTGATTTCACGACAATCATTGATATATTGTTCTTAGCTGCTATGGGACAGCCTGGTGAGTAGTTTTTATTTAATTACTAAATAATTTGACCCAATAGAGTTCACAAACAAAAATTACTGTGACTAATTGAAACTTATTTTAAACCAAAATTTATATATTATATAATAATGATCAAATTTATTAAACAGAGTTAAAAATATATTATGAAGATTAAACTATAAACATATCTTTAAGACAAAACTTACATGACAAAAACAGTCTAAAATAAATCCTTGCTAGATGATCCATGCTAGCAACAAAAGGTAAAGTGTGTCAAAATTACATTTTAAGTCATAAGCAGAGTTCAAATACCACCCGATAAGGTCTTTTTCATTTTAAGATAGAACTTTTGATATTACCTCAAATAATACGTATACATTGTGGACACTATCGAGACACATTCTACTTTATAATTCAGATTATAAACTTTTTCCAGGTGGTGGCAGAAACGATATTCCCTCCCGATTAAAGCGGAGATTCTCTATATTTAACTGTCCTCTTCCCAACAACGACTCCATTGATAAAATATTTAAAGTCATTGGAGAGGGGCACTATAACACGAAACGAGGGTTTGTTGCCGAGGTCAGGTCACTCATAAAAAAGATGATACCTTTAACAAGGGAATTATGGGCCAGAACAAGAGCCAATTTATTACCAACTCCGGCAAAATTTCATTATGTTTTTTCATTGAGAGACCTTTCCAGACTTTGGCAAGGTATGGTTGGCACTTTACCAACTGTAATAGAGTCTGAAAAATGTATGATGTTGCTGTGGAAACATGAGTGTTCAAGAGTATTTTCGGATCGGTTTACTTATCAGACAGATAAAGATTGGTTCAATAAAGCGATGTTTGAAGTGACCGAAGAAATTTTAGGAGTAGAATACAAAAAGATGATGGATAAAGATCCCGTTTTTGTTGATTTTATGAGGTAAATAAAAACTTAATATGACGATGATATATTTTGAATTTCTAGTGAAAAAAAACTTGAAATATTTTAGATAGTATCATCATTTAGTATCGTATAATAGATCCCGTGAATAGTATACAGCGTTGACTATCATCTTCCTTCAATCCTTCTAATACAGAAACATTATTTTAAAACTGACAACTATGCTTTTCAGTTTTTTGTTTACCCCATTCCTCAAAGTTTCACAACAGACTGAGATCATTCGTTGGACTTTTTGTTTTAAGATATTTAATTGGAGTTCTTCTTTTTAAGCCCATGATTCGGTCATTAAATATAACTGCTCTCGTATAGAGTAAAATGTAACGATCACTAAGTTATACAACCATACAACTTATCACGCGCCTATCAATATCTAAGAAATTAATCTAAGTCATTTTTTATTGTGACCTGGTAATATACACGTCTCACAAACGAAACATCTCGCACATTGATGTTCTGAAAGGATTATCGGAAAATTATTTATTATTGACAATAATAATTCAATGTTATTTAATAGTAAGTGGTATTAGGTTTTTAAAAACAAAACCCATTTCAAATTAAATTTTGTGAGTTACCTTAACATAAAGCATAATTTTATACTCATCGGAAAAATTAACGTTCTTCCACTGAATAATAGACCACTTCAGGTGCTCACGTGTCTTTGCCTTTGTACGTGGTACCAGTCCACGTTCCTTCAACCTTCTTCTAATCGTAAGGTCAGTTACTGGTACATTTCTAACAACACGAAGTAGTTACTGTAGTTGAAATGCGTTAAGGCGCCGATTTCTCAAAGAATTTGTTGCAATTAATCGCCTCGTTTTCCTAAAGCCATTGTACACGCAATGTGCAGATGACAAGCTTTGATGTAATCTTGCAGCCACAACACACACTAAGCCTAGAATTCAGCAACACCACCAATTAGGCGGCTTCAGTGGGCAAAGTATCCGGGTTTTATTGATAAAAAAAAAGTTTGACAGACGCCATAAGGTACAAAAAACAAATAACGAACAAAAAAAGAACAGTTCACTGGTAATTTTCAGGTTTTGCACAGTCACGTGAGCTGAAACTCTAAACCGCAATTACATCAAAACAATGTTACAGAAAATTTGTCGGATCTTATTTTAAATTTGGAATTTTCGTAACCATTTGAAGAGCCAAATTTCCAGCTACAACAATGTGTTATTGTTTTCATGGAATAAAACCGTTTTGTGTATAATTGTAATAAGAGAAAAAAATAGAAAGTGTTTAGATTTTTTGATGAGAAATGTATGTCTTACAATTGCATTACAGAGACGCTCCAGAACCTACAGGTGAAGAAGGTGAAGATACAGATATGGAACTACCCAAAGTATATGAGCCAGTATTCGACTATAGCGAATTACGCGAACGCTTAGATATGTTCCTCGCACAGTTTAACGAAATGGTTCGAGGCTCTGGCATGGATTTAGTGTTTTTCCCCGATGCTATGCTTCATCTAGTTAAAATATCCAGGGTCATCAGACACCCTAGAGGAAACGTTATGCTTGTAGGTGTGGGTGGATCAGGAAAACAGTCATTGACTAAACTATCTACGTTTATAGCAGGCTATCGATCCTTTCAGATAGCATTAACAAGATCTTACAACGTTGGTAACTTCCTTGAAGACTTAAAGTTACTGTACAGATCATGTGGAGTCCAAGGAAAGGGAACTACATTTATATTTACAGATCTAGACATTAAAGAAGAGGGGTTCTTAGAATACCTCAATAACATACTGTCGTCTGGAGTTATATCGAATCTTTTCACAAAAGATGAACAACAGGAAATAATATCTGAACTCACTCCGATTATGAAACGAGAAAACCAAAAACGTACACTAACAAATGAATTGGTGATGGAATATTTTTTGAACAGAACCTGCCAGTATCTACATGTTGTATTGTGTTTCTCGCCTGTAAGTCAATATTGTTTGTAAAATGAAAATAATTTTTCTTTAAGAATGTAACTTTTTTTATTATAATCTCTTATGTATAGATAAAAGGCTCGAACCCACAAAGTGGTTAGTGGCATCAATAGTCAAGGAATGTCCCATAGAACTGCATAAATCTCCTAAAACTATATTTTACAAGCTCTCATTTACATGTTTCAACATAACGGAAACTTTGGACTCAATTTTTCCAACTTTAAAAGGTCAGATTAATTCTAAATTTAGCACATTTGTCAAAGACTGATAAAAATATAATAATTAAATAAGCTTGTCCGCAAAAATAAATTATAGTTTAAAAGAAAAAAAGAAAAGTATCGGTGTTTTATGAAAGTATGATTTGACGTTAATCTCTTTTTAACTTATTAAGAGTTAATAAATATATATTTAGGCCTTGTAAAGCTGGGCCTACTACAGCTTTTACATTAGGCATTCTATGTAATAATCATTATCATCCAAACATTTCATATATTTCAGGTGAGCGAAGCTTTTAGATATCGCGCGATGCGCTTTCCAGCACTAATATCTGGATGTACAATAGATTGGTTTCAACCCTGGCCTAAGGATGCTTTAGTTGCAGTAGCAGATCATTTCCTATCGGAGTTCGAAATCGAATGTACTAAAGAAGTAAAAAAAGAATTGGTTACAGTATTAGGGACAATGCAAGACGTTGTATCGCAAGTATCCCAAGAATATTTTCAAAGATTTCGCCGGTCTTCACACGTTACACCTAAATCATATTTAAATTTTATCGGCGGCTATAAGTCTATTTATCAAATGAAACAAAAAGAATTGGGTGACGGCGCAATTAGGATGGACACAGGCCTTGAAAAGCTTCGTGAAGCATCAATATCTGTGGAGGTCCTAAAAAAAGATTTAGCTGTGATGGAACAAGACTTGGCATTGGCTTCTGAAAAAGCGGGTAGGGTACTAGCTGAGGTAACAGAGAGAGCAATGCAAGCAGAAATTGTAAAAAATCAAGTACAGCATGTAAAAGAAAAAGCAGAAGTACTTGTCGCTTACATTGCCGAAGAAAAAGAAAAAGCGGAATTAAAACTAGAAGCAGCAAAACCTGCGTTAGAAGAAGCCGAAGCTGCATTAAATACAATCAAACCTGCACATATAGCTACAGTTCGAAAATTAGGTCGCCCACCACATCTTATTATGAGAATCATGGATTGCGTCTTGATTCTATTCCAGAGAAGATTACATCCAGTAATATCAGATACTGCCGCCCCATGTCCTAAGCCATCGTGGGCAGAATCACTGAAAGTAAGTAACAACGTGTCAAGCCGATATTTTTATGTCTTTGCGTGTTGAGTACTTGGTTCGATTCAATTGTTTATCTCTTCTCGAGATATTACAAAACAAGGTATATTAATACTGCAGGACTCAATAAATATTTCATAGCACTAAAAAAATTACATAGCACCCTTTTTAAATTAAAACTAGCAGATTAAATAGATAGATTAAAACTAGAGCATTATGTCTCAAAATACACAGATTACAATGTACCTAGCTATCTGTCCTGGTAATAGATCTCGTTCTACCCATATTAGCATCACCAATTCAATTAATTTAATATTCTTCAGTCCTATTAGCATGCAGTTAATATTTTATGCTTATCTAGCCTTGAGGGATCCACGTTTTTTCCATCTAGAAGTTTTTGATGCAAGTTATTCAGGAATTAAAAAATAATTTAAATTCATTTTAGATGATGGCAAGTACTACATTCTTATTACAACTTCAAAATTACCCTAAAGATATTATTAACAACGAAATGGTAGAGCACCTTGTCCCATACTTCGAAATGGAAGATTACAATATGGATACAGCAAAACGTGTATGTGGTGATGTTGCTGGATTGCTTTCATGGACCAAAGCCATGGCATTCTTTCATAGCGTCAACAAAGAGGTTTTGCCCTTAAAAGCTAACCTGTTATTACAAGAAGCAAGGTTAAAGGTGATTAGTGTTTTATTGGCTTTTACACATTTACATTGAGCTAAGAATGACTGACGTAATTATTTTGTTTATAGGTTGCAATGGACGATTTGGCTTCAGCTGAGAGACAGTTGGAAGAGCGCGAAATGTCACTAAGAAAAGTTAAAGAACAATACGAAGCTGCTGTTTCAGAAAAACAACAATTGACGGACGCTGCAAACGTGTGTTTAAGAAAAATGACTGCTGCAACCGCACTAATCAATGGGTTAGGTGGTGAAAAAATTAGATGGACTCAGCAAAGCAAAGACTTTAAAGAACAACTCGGAAGACTAGTTGGCGATGTTGTTCTAGCTACAGGATTTCTATCATATTGTGGACCATACAATCAAGAATTTCGAAACAGTCTTTTTGATACGTGGATGGGTATTTTAACGAGCAAACATATACCAGTAACACAAGATCTAAATATTATTAATATGCTAATAGAAAGTGCAACGATATCAGAATGGACTTTGCAAGGGCTACCAAACGATGAACTATCCGTTCAAAACGCCTTAATTGTCACTAAGTCAAGCTCTTACCCTCTTTTAGTAGATCCACAAAGTCAAGGTAAAAATTGGATAAAAAACAAAGAAAGTTCTAATGAATTACAAATAACTTCTCTAAATCATAAATATTTTAGAACTCATTTAGAAGATAGTTTATCCCTCGGCAGGCCACTACTAATTGAAGATGTAGGTGTTGAACTAGATCCTGTCATAGACAATGTTCTGGAAAAGAATTTTATCAAGTCAGGTTCCATTGAAAAAGTTATTGTTGGAGATAAGGAATGTGATGTGATGCCTGGATTCATGTTGTACATTACAACGAAGCTCCCAAATCCTGCATATTCTCCCGAAGTGAGTGCTAAAACATCAATTATAGATTTCACTGTAACTATGCAAGGATTAGAGGACCAGTTACTAGGCAGAGTCATATTAATGGAAAAATCTGATCTGGAAGAAGAAAGAGTGGCTTTATTTGAATCTGTTATGAAGAATCAGAGAAGTATGAAGGAATTGGAAAGTAATTTGCTTTGCCGACTAACATCTTCTGAAGGTTCTTTAGTAGATGACGAAGCCTTAATTCAAGTTTTACAAATTACAAAGACAACAGCGGAGGAAGTTAATGAAAAATTAATAGTAGCAGAAGTGACTGAAAAAAAGATTATCAAAGCCCGCGAAGAATTTCGAGCAGTAGCTGCTAGAGGATCCATATTATATTTCTTGATTGTAGAAATGAGCAACGTTAATATTATGTATCAGAACTCACTAAAGCAATTTCTAAACATATTTGATAGCTCAATAACAAAATCTACAAAGAGTAACGTAACAGAAGAAAGAATAAATATAATTTTGAAATATTTGACACACGAAGTCTGGGCTTTCACTTTGCGTAGTCTATACGAGAGGCACAAAGCACTATTTACTCTAATGTTGGCAATGAAAATTGATTACCAGAGAGGATTAATATCGCATGACGAGTTCATGGCATTCATTAAAGGTGGCGCATCTTTGGATTTAAATGCCGTCACGCCAAAACCGTTCAGGTGGATTTTGGACATTACATGGCTAAACTTGGTGGAAATTAGTAAATTAAATATCTTCAAAGACATACTTTCTAGAGTAAGTATTCAAATTGGCTTTAATTGAGTCTAGCGTTAAAGAAAACATTTTATAAAATAACATAGCATAAGATTTTTTGTGTGCAAGGTCTAATGATATTTATATATCCTGTACTGATTTGATCTGCTTTTAGGTAAAACTAAGAGTGTGTGCACTGTACAGTGTACTATAAAGTTGTAACATGTAACATAGACGGGAGATTCATTTGCGGACACCACTTAATATATTATATGTTTAACACAGATAACATCGACCGAGAAAGAGTGGCGTACTTGGTACGAGAAAGCGAAACCCGAAGAGGAAATTTTCCCTAATGGTTACAATGAAAGCCTTGACGTATTTAGGAAATTATTGCTGGTTAGATCCTGGAGTCCGGATAGAACACTATCCCAAGCCAGAAAATATATAGTTGGTAAGTTGGCTAGAACATATATAATATAATGTATCGGCGAATTACGTTAGAAAGATTCCAAGCAAATCTATTTCAATATAACTGCGTTCCCTTTTCAATTTCGTCAAAACTACTACATATTTGCTTTATTTTTTTGATAATTATGTCTTAGATATTATTTGCAGTTAATATAGCGTACAACAAGGAATTGAGCAACAATAATTAAACTGGAGTGAAAAATAAAATATTTTATGTCCAAATAACATATTTTTTAGATTCTTTGGGGCCTGAATATGGCGAGGGGCGCATACTCAACCTGGAAGCAACTTGGGAAGAATCTGAACCCCGCACTCCTTTAATTTGCATTTTGTCCATTGGATCGGATCCTTCAATGCAAATAAATCAACTTGCTAAAACTAAAGAAATAGGTAAGATCCCACACTGAAAAATAAAAAATATACCTTTTGGTAAAGAAAATATGTATTGCAATGATAAAGACCGACATTTACTTTTCCAGTTCTGAAAGCCGTTTCAATGGGACAGGGTCAGGAAATAGTAGCAAGAAAAATGATATCAGATTCTATGAATGAAGGTGGGTGGGTTTTACTTCAGAACATTCATTTATCATTGCCATTTTGTGTCGAAGCTATGGATGCGTTGATCGAAACTGAACATATTCAAGAATCTTTCAGATTATGGCTAACAACAGAAGTCCATACCGAATTCCCAATTGGCTTACTACAAATGGCTATAAAATTCACTAATGAACCTCCACAAGGTATTCGAGCTAGTATGAAGAGAACCTACCAAAATATTACACAGGATACCTTGGATTACTCCTCATTGGCACAATGGCCTCCATTACTTTATGCTGTAGCCTTTCTACACACTATTGTTCAAGAAAGAAGAAAGTTCGGCCCCTTGGGTTGGAATGTCCCCTATGAGTTTAATCAATCAGATTACGCGGCTAGCGTCCAGTTTGTACAAAACCATTTAGATGAGATCGATCCTAAAAAAGGTATATCATGGCCAACAATATGTTATATGCTCGGAGAAGTTCAATATGGTGGACGAGTCACAGACGACTTTGATAAGCGGTTGTTAACTACTTTTACTAACGTTTGGTTTTGCGACGTCCTTTTGAGACCCGGATTTGAGTTTTACAAAGGATACAAAGTCCCTATAACAAGAAATATTCAGGGCTACGTGGATTACATCAACCAGTTACCTTTGACAGATACACCAGAAGTATTTGGTTTGCATGGTAATGCAGATATAACGTATCAAATAAACAGTGCTAAAGATATATTGGACACTATTTTAAATGTCCAGCCAAAAGAAGGAGGCAGTCAAGGTGGAGAAACAAGAGAAAGTATTGTGTATCGATTAGCTGAGGATATGTTAGAAAAACTTCCAAAGCAATACGTAACTTTTGAGGTTAGAGAAGCTTTGCAAAAGATGGGCGCTTTTCTTCCAATGAATATTTTTCTAAGGTATATCAGTCCCAGATAAATATCTTTAAATCGAAAATGTAAAATGCTAAACACTTGTAATTTCTTTTTAGACAAGAAATTGATAGAATACAAAAAGTTGTAAAGACGGTCCAATCGACGTTATGCGATTTGAAGTTGGCAATAGACGGTACTATTGTTATGAGTCAAGGTCTCAGAGAGTCACTTGATGCTATGTATGATGCGAGGATACCCGCTAAATGGTTGAGAGTAAGTACAAATTACATCTGAATGTTAAATGTAGGCGCCCAACAGATTATCATACTTGCTATGTTAACGTTAATAGTAACTGGGGAATATTGAGTTTAGTAGAAGATTAGATTTTATAATCAATCAAATATTGTTACTACATTTTTATACGATGATAGTTATAGGATAAGCATCTTTAGCGTTTAAGTAAGGTCCTTGTGTTAAAACCTATCAAACACATGCTAACTCTTTAAATTTTGGTTTGTAGCATTAAAAAGTAGTAAAAAGCTATTTAACATAGACTTCCTTAAATTTTTATAGCAGATTTTTATGTAATTACTAAGGTATCTTGGGAATCAGCAACCCTTGGATTTTGGTACACGGAGCTACTAGAAAGAGAACAACAGTATAGAATATGGCTTCGAAATGGACGGCCAACAACCTTTTGGATGACTGGTTTCTTTAATCCACAAGGGTTTCTCACGGCTATGAGACAAGTAAGTGCATATAAATACTGGTATTAAATCTGAATGTTTTAAACTTTAAATCTCTACTATAATGACTATGTGTTATATCTATTGAATACAGATCTTAATGAACTAGATTGTATTTTTAATAACAACGATATTCTATACATATTTAGTCTACACAAGTGTGTTTTAAGTGCCCAATTAAAAAAAGTGCCAATTCATTTACTATGTATATGTATGTGTGTAATTCTATGTGTAAATTTGTGTCAGTGCTTACAAAATTTCTGCAATAACCAAATATTGGTGAAGTGTGTGCCTACACCGCCTATGTATATGTATGTATGTGTGAATGAAGTTTTAGATAATTAAAATAAATACGGCTTACTACTAAAGAGTTATGTTTCTATTTTTAATTATTCATTATTTTTTCTTAATTAGGAGGTAACACGTAGCCACAAGGGTTGGGCATTGGACTCCGTAGTATTGCAAAATCACATAACGAAACTAAATAGAGAAGATGTGCATGAAGGACCAGCCGAAGGTGTTTATGTCTACGGATTGTTCCTCGAAGGTACTGAAAATATAAAATATTATTTAGATCTTTTCCTTCACAACTAACTTTTTGCACACCAATAATGTTTCGATAGGAATGTAAAGGAGCGAGGAGATGTAAGGGGGTGAGCCCTAATCTTTCGGCCCATTCTGACCACAACTGCACGCTGTATATCCTGCTGGACGATGAACGAGGCTCTAGAAACCGACCGGTGGCGGTAAACCCATCCCAACAGGCGTAGCTAAATGAAATAGGGCGGTGACGGGCAGCAGCGTCACCGGTGCAAAGAACTACGTCCTGCGATTACCAACCCGCCTGCCCAGCGAGGTAATTAGGGGCAACAAACCTCCATGCATCTGCAACATAAGCCACGGCCCCCAGTTCATGATGGCGACCATGGTTATGAAGAGGCGGGAGGTACTAAGAATCTCCGGGTTACGGCAGGCCGCAAACTCGCATCTGGCACAACTCGAGGTGGAACTTGAGAAGATTAGATGGCACATCTTACGGTTATGTGAAGTCCGAAGAGAGGGGGAGGACACTATAACCCTTGATTCAGGCCATCTCAAGTACTTCCGTGAGGGAGACCAAATATCTCAAGCGGGCGTTGGATTTCTGGTTAATAAGTCACTTTCTAGCAACGTGGAAATGTCTAATGTGTGGAACATGGTAGCGTACCTCATTGTCAAGCTTTCCGAGAGGTAGAGCCTCAAGGTTGTGTAAGTGTGCGCACCGCCTTCGGCCCACTCGAACAATGAGGTGGAGGATATATGCGATTGCATATCGAGGTCCCTCTATTTTACTACTAAAAACCCCTTCAAAGTTGTTATGGGTGTGGGAGTACAAAATAGTAGTGAATAGGCAATAGGATCCCATGAGTTTTGAAGCAGTAATTATAATCAACTTCGCCGAACAAGAGGCACATATTTGGAGACATGTCAGTGATCAATACGTTTAATAACACCGGTAGTTATCACCGACTTGTCCGAGGCTCTCTGAATATCGACTTCAAGGCTTACCGTGTCCGTTTGTTGAAATCCAACTCTGCTTCAAGCTGCGATGGAATCTGAAAAGTTCCAGTCAAATCTGGAAAACCGATTTGCTGCCATGAAAATCACAACAGACGTAAACCAGAACCTTGAAAATGTGGTTCAAGTCCTCAAGGAAGAAGATACGAGCTTTTGTAAATGCAGCGTTAGGGCAAGAAATCATAGCTTTCGGAAATGACTAGGGTCCTTTTAGCTGCGATTTCTTGCTAATGTAGGAACGACGTGAAAACCCACTTCTTAATTCGTCGGAAAAGTGGACTCTAAACCGAGAGATCAGCGAACTCGTACGACACAACCTCCGATGTTCTCAGGGGTCAAGTATTTATACAATCACTTGGAAGACGCCATGGTGGTTTGTACCTGATCCAGAAAATAAGGAATAGAGTTATATTAACACGCCACTATACCGAAGATCTGACAGAAGTCAGCACCAACGAAATCGAAATGGCTCTTGGACAGCTGAAAAATGGGAAAACCCTGGAGAGAACGGCGTTACAACAGGACAAGGGAAGCTCCCTTGGTACGGGTTTACCTCCAGCCGTTAACCGCTAGCAAAAGCTTTTTCCTCGACGAATTCCAAGTACCGGAGCAAGTTGGATTTCGAACAGGGTATGGTACCAGAAACCTCATTCACACAGTGTGGCAGATTATACAAAAGACAGAAGCGTATAATAAGCCCCTGTGTATAGACACTGTGTATTATACGCTTCTGTCAAAGTCAATCGAGTCAAAGGCCTTCTCATAGCCCACGTATGATAGCATATTCAATAACCTTTGATGACAGTGTTTTATGTATATATTTATATATAATAGGATTTTGACAGAGAAAGCTCTCCCGAAATTTTATTAACAAAATAAAATCATTCACCTGTAAGTACTAAGTCATTTTCTAAATATGCAACATGGTTCATGTTCTTCATCTCCTGAAAGAAAATCTTTAGCTTTCGGGCAAGATTTCTTTAATTTCTTTCCCTTGCGTCTTTGATCGCCTTTTTTGTACGAAGACTAAGTGAACAGCCAGTTCTTTTTTGTCACAAACAGAGGTTTTATTGTACCTGTCAACATGTAGAAGTTAATTTGGAAGTTCTTCTAAATAAAAATTTCCTAAATATTCATATTTTCATTACGGTTAAAATTAAATGTATATATAGGGGTTTCAATATGTAGGGAAATATGGTGGTGAAATGTATTAATTAGTATGCCATTTGACCTATTTACAATTTTGTGCATAACCAGCCATATTATCATTGAAAAGTACGTCACCTCCATTTTTAACAACTTTGTAACATACGTGGTTTTTTTTCTGTTTTACTAGCACCTCCGATGTTTGTTCGTAGCCTACTTCTAACTATATATATATTTATTGTTGTTATTTCAGAGTTGTGAGTACGCTTTAACAATTTTTTCTTTATGCTTACTTTCTATACAATTTAGAGCTAGGTTATTAAGTTATATGCTATTTTTAAATATACATGGTTGTGGTACACCGTTGGTGGTACATACATACAGGTGAAAGTACATAAAGAAAGATTTTATACAAGAAAAGCAATTAAGAGTTAATAAATGGGACTATTACAGTATGTCATTTTATGGAAAAAAAACCGATTAAGAAAACAGTAACCATATTAGCTATGCTTAGCTTGGGACTAGATGGCGCTGTTTGTTGCTGAATGCACTTTTAACTGTCATTGTCAATCACTCATCATCATCTTAGTCTTTCTATAACTTTATCAAAGGTCAGTCTAAAAACATAGCATGTTAAAAATTAATTTGAAAATCTGATAAAGATTGCTCTTTTATTCCTTAGTCAGTAGTATTTCGTGAAAAATTGATGATGGTTGTATATTCCTAAGATTCCCTTGGGGATCGGAGTGAATGAAAAATCGAAATAAATTCCCCAGGGGTTTAAGCAGGAGATCCAAGTGGACGAAAATGTTTCAAGTGAATTCCCTGGGATTGAAATCCAAATTGGTCCCCGGGGTTCAATGTGGCTGAAAATCCCACATGGATCTAAGCAAGTTTTTCAAGCGGGCGGCGCTTCGGAGCAGAATGTACAAAACGCAAAATGGGCAATTGCAGAATGTCCAATACGCATTATGAGCAAACGTAAAATGAACACCAACACACACAAGATATACAAGTAGAACCACGTTCACAACATAAAATAACTAAGAAACATTTTCTAATCATGACGATTGTCGAGTCCACTTGTCAAATCTCGGTATTTTTTTATTTTAAGTTAAAATAGGTTTCTTATTGTTATTTATTTTTAACTAAATATTCCTTACACATTTCCTTATGACCAAGCCACTGGTGTTGTTACGCTAGCGCCAAATAAAATAGAAACTATTGTGTTTAACAAAAAAAAAATATTGACGTTCGAATTGAGAAACCTCCTTTTTTGAAGTCGTTAAAATATAAAATAAAATACGCTTGCTTAAAACGATAATCGTGCATATATCATCTTCTTTAAAAATTCATATGGGGTTATTTCAATGTCTTTATTTTCTTTTTTTTAATATTTATTGTATTTTTTGGCAAATAAAATATCTCGTTTCCTTCTATTTCTTTTTGAAGTCTCAGATTAGCTTTTCCTTACTTTGTGCCGATTTGGTTTTTTTACGCAATTTATAAATCAAAAACAGTAACCGCGTGTGTGCGTGTGGTGCTCATTTTGCGTTTTATAGATTCTACTCTGAAGCGGTAGACGGAGCCTTTTATTCTTGTTGCAGGAGCTTCCTTGGATCGAAAATCAGGTAAACTGATTGAATCAAAACCAAAAGTGCTTTATGAACAGATGCCCGTTATTTATATTTTTGCCATCAACACTACAGCTGGCAAGGATCCACGATTATACGAGTGCCCTATTTATAGAAAGCCCCAGAGAACTGATGCTAAGTATGTTGGCTCAATAGATTTTGAAACTGACAGTAATCCAAGACACTGGACGCTGAGAGGTGTAGCTCTACTGTGTGATATTAAATAAAATGTTTAATGTTTTTTCTTCTTTAATTCATTAAGACGTAAGTTAAGCTTCGGACCTCCCGCAGTCGGTTTTATTATCAGTAACTATTTTATAAACATAATTATCATGCTTTTTTATGATATAGAAGGCAAACGAGCAGACGTATCGCCTGATGGTATGCGATTACCGTCGCCCATGGACACCCGCAACACCAGAGGTTGCCGGCCTTTTAAGAAGGAGTACGCTCTTTTCTTGTAGGTTTGAAGGTCGTATTGGTCCGGGAATACCTCAAAAAAATAAACTTTTGTTACAAAAGGAACTTTTAATGTTTACAAACTACACAAGTGATTTAGCGAACTAAGTATTAACTTTAGTTTAGCCGCATAAAAAACTAATAATAGCTAGTTCATTCCATATTCATGTCGCAGAAGAGTATCTACGAGTTAACAGTTAGTTTCCGTGTATGTGATAACCCCTTAAATGTTTTTTATGTAGTATGAAAGTCTACTGAGAAAAACAAAGAGTATTATAACAATCAATATTATATGTTCATTGTTATCTATATATATAAAAGGCAGCCGTTACTGATTTATATATCAACGCACAGCTCAAAACATTGAACGGATTGCACTGAAATTTGGCACATATACAGCTATTATGATCTAGGCATGCGCTAATGATTTTTTTTTTAATTTCAGCCCCTAAAGAGGTTCCAAGTTTTTATAGAGCACCAAGATTGTATAGGCTTTTCGTTTAGAAACTTCACGAGGTCAACCCTTTAACTAAGTAAGCACGTAAGCACATACCTGTTTCATCATACCTGTATCAAATATCTACTCAAGGGGGTAAAAAAAGATTTAAATGCAAACCGGGTATATTGTTTAAAAATTTTGGACACTGGTTTACGAAAATGACATCGGTTTTAAATTTCAACAAGGCAGACATGAAATATTATTATCTATCTTAATCATTATAATGAATTTTTAGTATGCCCACGATACTGGCCCACGTTTTTTGGCATAAAGTATTACTCTCTATAACAGTCGGATAAACAAAACACCCAAAATCTAATTCTAATTTTAAGCAATCAAACTGAAAAGTTTCACCAAAGTCGGCACAGCCGTTTTTTTGTGATGCGCTGTCAAGCAATAAGAATATACAAACAACAAACTTCTGCAACTACGTTCTGATTTAATCATAACCAAAAGTGCTTTATGAACTAAGCGGGCCTTAGTACATTTATGCCATCAACGATCCGTCGCATAGCATATCACAATGTGACTGGTTTCGCTTGGAAAGATTATAATCTAACTAAAAATAATACGTTTAATTGTAAGCAGTATGTTAATGTTCACAATCTTTCGAAAGTTACTATACGTTCTCGCGAGATAGATTACAATCTAATGGTATTGACAATCCTACGGTAACATTTGGAAACTGTATTCTGTACACTGGCATTGCTTTTACCATTGCTTCCTTAGGAATAGCAACTACACTCTTTGAAGTCGTAGCAACTGCTCATGAAACCTTTAAGTTACTACTAACAACTTTTGAGACTCCCATTTGCAATATAGCATTGCAAAGTAAAAATTACTTATGGTATATAACACTTAAATTGATAAAAAAAGCTAATGGATAGGGTGACGGGATTTTAGTGGCTGAAGACTTTAAATAGCCTCTATCAGTTGTTTAAAAAGGAACCAAAGCCTTTGAGTGAGATCATGCTTAAAAGTTCTATTATGTGGCTACAAGTGAACATACTCAAGCTTTGAAAAAATATGAGAGTTTACTTAGGATTTGCACATCTCTCGCTTGAAATTGGCAACGGTGGTTATTCGACTGTCGATGGAAAGATAACTACATCGACAAATTTATGCACAGAGCTAAAGCTAGATATTCCTCAATTCCTAAAAAAAAACCTAAAAATTGTTGCGTGAATGTGCCTTACTTACTTCGAAAAGCAGCTATTTTAGCGACAGAGAAGGGAGAAAAGGTATATTTTTCTATAGACACGGCGGTCAACAGAGGCAATACTACGAATTACCCCGTGGAATTTCGCGCTTTCATTCTATAGGCAAGAGTATGGCTGCCTTTCCACCAGAGAAGAGTAGACCCATTAAAACCGAGTTTAACTCGTAAGAGTAAAGTGCATTTAATTTTGTCTTCTCACAAAGAAATATTCAAATTCAAGTAAAACATTTATCCTGCGCCGAGAATCGAACCCACGGCACCATGCGTCCGTAATCTTATCCGTAATCATAGACGTGGGTGCCGCACCCGCCGCCGTCCGTTGCTCCCGCCTGCTGTATAGCGACTGAATTTCCGATCAATAAAAATATGAACAAATAGTCAAATATGCGTATTTGATTTGATGTCTAAATTTATTGTTTTTGTCGGATTTAATATTCGTACTGGACACTTGCTTGGTGCATTATAATTTGTAATTAGATAGTTGCCTGTAGCAAATATTTGTTTTTATAGCAGGGGAATCCCCGAATTCTTGCCATCAAGTAATGAATCGACATGTGGGTATTCCCTGCACACGGCTTAACAACCAAAATAGTTATGAATAGTTAATTCACATAACTACGCGAAGCATACAATATATCGGTGGCTATCGAATGGAATAAAAATCTTGACACATTGTCTCAGGCTATATTTTTTTTAAGGTCAGCTGATTTTTTTTAATGGGTTTTAGTGTGCTGAATTTGCCCCTTATGTTTTCGGTAGTCATCTTTTTACACCCTATATTCACTAGATAACTAGCTAACTATCGGATGCCCGCGTGTGTCGGTTATGGGCGGGACTCCAAAACTATTACCAAAATTGTGCATATTGACTTTCCTTAAGGAGTATTAGAACTCTGAAAGGAAAGGTCAAAAAGAAGAGAGGAAATACTGCCTTTATCCGCCGAAATTCTCCGACTGCCTCATCTGCAATGCAAAATTTTCGCCCACGAAGCATTTCTTCACCGCGCGATATAAAAAATACATCGCATGGAGCTAAATCCGGGTTGAATGTAAGATGGGTAACATTTGTACTACCGAAGTTCTCAAATAGTCCGTACTTTGTGTGAGCGGGCGTGTTATATTGGTGAAAAAGTATACCACAGACGCCGCTCCTTGGGCGCTTGCTATCAAACTCCCCGAAAGCTTGAAGCAGACAAACTTCCCATAATCTCATCATCATCATCATCTGCCTGTCCGACGTAGTGGAAACCCGACCTATCCCGATGCACAAATCTAAACAGAGGGTCCAAGTTCACATTTAGAAATTTATGAACCGTTTGTCTTATCAGTTAATTGTCATTAGATTCTGTTATTTCGATACATCCAGAAAGTAAAGTATTATTTATGCGTAGAAAATAAATAAAAGAATTCTTACAAAATATATTTATACAATAAAAGCTGTTATATATATATATATATAAATATACATATATTTATATATATTTGTACAGAAACGAAAAAATTAAACAGTTATACTTACTGCCCCAAGATAAATTACATACAATAATATTTATACCAGAACGTCCAAATTCATCTGATATATTTGAGCTAAGTAAGTAACATCTTAGAGCACACAAGCATATCCAAGATGATACACGTAAAATATAAATGATAAGTCTAGAATGAAAAACTCACAGCTAAGAAGTATAATATGTAACTCTCTAATAACCGCTTCACTATATAATTTTCTTTATTTCGTCGTACAAGACTAGTACAAAAGCTGCGCCTGCGCCTCTTAGAACATTAGAAAAGGCACCCCTAAAGAACGCGCCTGGGCCTTCCTTGGCTAGAATGGTCGCCCAACAGTGAGCAGTACTCTTATATGGACGTTCATGAAGAGGTTTGCCTGACTGCATCATCATTCGTCGCCGCACAGTATCCAGTGGATAGGACACGATTCCGGCAACAGTCGTCACAGTCTGTAACCAATTATAAAATGTTAAAAACAATACATGGGTTAGAGTTTGGGAGGTTTGAGCTTGATCCCCCAACTTGCACTCGGCTAGTGTGGAGATATATGGGCCTAACCCCTTTCCTGACAGAAGACCCGAGCAGTGGGAAATTATGGATTGTTGATGAAGCAGGCATCAACAGATGAACAATATAATGGAGCAGATGAGGTTATTTACTATGTAAAAAAGATATCTAGACAAATGACGGGTAAAGGTAAAAAGAACAAAAGATGATTAAAGGGTTTCTAGATACAGTAGTCTTAGTTCCATAGTTATATATATTTCGACAAGCATCCTGCTTGTACTGTACTAAGTAACAAAGAACACGAAACGAAGCAAATGCGTGTAATGAAATATTAATGTTCAAACGTCTGATAAAAAGCAAAAGTTTAGAATAATACAATTAAACGAGACTAGCTTATTTTTTAAATGAAATGCCCAGTGTTTGAAGCGTATTTTTTGTAATTCATTATACATTTTGCCTATGACACAAATAACGTCTCACCTCACAAACTTTACCTGTTTATAATATTAAATATTTGTATAGATAAATGAAAAAGTAATACCTGAGCAATCATCCAAGTGATAATAAGTGGTGTGTTATTGGGGTCAGGTAACATGCCACGTGCGGTGTCGAACACTCCAAAATATGTGGCGCGGTATATTATAATGCCCTGCACAGACACGACAAAACCTCGGTACACCCCAATGATCCCGTCAGACTTAATTGTCTTCAGTACACAATCAATAAGTCCCTGATATTCTCTTTCCTTTGAGCTTTTGCCCATATCGGCAGCCAACCTGTTAAATATGATTCAGTCATTCTACTACTTAAATAAAAATTCGAATTAGCAATGTGAAAGAATCACGAACGAAAGAAATTACAAATTTGAAAATAAATACTTAAAATTCTCAATCTCAGTTTACACTATTAATAAAGCAATAACTACAAATTATATGTTTCCTCTTTCATCTCCCTAAGTAAAGTAAAAACTTTACTTATTATTAACGTCCCGTTATTAGATTTACAGCATAAGCAATTTTTTGAGGTCGACGGTGCCTAACTCTATTAAGCAATCATCGCCGACATTGAAATGATCACAAATATATATATCATTATGTTTGAATACTCAGTATAAGGATTCTGTATAAAATCACACTGAAAATAAAATAACAACATGCTTAGTCAAAAAATAAAATTTTATAAAAAATAACCTTGTTCGTCCGTAATCCAATGGGTATACAAAACACATAGATGTGGCACCGGCAGCTCCACCAGAAGCCAAATTCCCCGCAAAATATCTCATAAACTGAGTGTTTTTATTTACTCCCTTCAAGAATATATCTTTGTATACATCTTTAAAAGCAAAGTTCAAGGCTTGTGTAGGAAAGTACCGGATTACGTTAGCGAGATTTCCACGCCACAATGAAGTGAATCCCTGTTCTTTGGGTATCCGAATAAAGGCATCGACAATACCTAGTAAAAGTCAAAACCAAATTTATTATCTCGGAGTGATACAACTTGACTATAGTATTGAAAAATCAGACCACAATTTCTAGCTAAAATAGTAAATTGAATCACTAATAATTAAATTACCTTTATATCGTTTATCCGCTGGGATTTGTTTGTTTATATGTTGCACCTGCAAAATCAGTTTTACACGCTCTATTGGAGCCACAGTTGTCTTTGACACCGCTGCTGAAATACCTCCAGCCAAGAAATCTTTAAAAAAAGACATCGCCGACTTTCCTTTAGGTGGGCCACCGGCTTTGACTGCATCTTTTTTGTCACCCATGATGGCACTCCTTCACTTTTCAACACTTCAAATGGATTTTAATTAATGCGAAATGCTGCAAATTCAAAAACAGTTATATATATCAGTAGAAAACTTCACGTATGATGAAAACAATTTATAAGAATCATATTAAGTAATATTTATTATAAATTTGCTTTGATATTTCCGACAAATTTTAAATATATCTACGCAGTGTGCAAAAGAATTTTAGCTTTTGACAGAATATTTCTAATAGCAAAAAACTGACATTTTAAGATTTTTGAACTTAGAATAATAAAAAAGTTCAAAAATAAAATAGAGGTCAATAACTCTTAGGATATCGAGGTCCTGATCGCAGTTTTCGTGTAGTTTCGTTGACTCAATATTCCTTATGACGAAATGATGGCAAAACAAAAAAATGTATACTTACTAGATGGCCCGGCGAACTTAATATTATCTACATCTATTCTATTACTTAAATTTAGATTACAAAAAAAAAAAACAAAAAAATATATAACTAACTGCAAAATAAATGTAAAGAGAGTTCTTGTGCTCTATATTGTTATAAATTGTTTTCCACCCTGAGTGCAGGATTACACTACATCTCAAGAACCTGCGTGGCAATATTCTTCTTCACCACCATGGCAACTTATGCCATCTCCGTGCCACAACAAAAAGAGGTAAACAAACCCTATACCAACACATGCCAGAACGGTATAGTTAGCCAAAACCTCCTTTAATATGTCCAGTTGTGATTGTTAAAGGTTTTTGATGTGACGTGATAAAGTGAATCGTCCTTCATGGTATAAGGACATCAAAGAACAGAACAGTCTGCAATAAAAGGGTCGTTGGAAAAATATAAGAAAATAATATCTGTTTTAATGTCAAACGGCCTAATTGAATTTTTTTTTTTTGACGTGGTGGAATTCCTTTACGCACTTCGCTCCCCCCCCCCCGCGGGGATAGGGGGTTCACTTTGTGTGGGGCTCCTGACTGACCCCAGCCAGACTACCCACTAAAACACCACGGTGTGCCACTCTGCGCCTGAGACGGGAGAGATCCGGGAACCGCTTTCTTACGCCATCCGAACCCCTCCCAGCGCTTGCCCGCACTGAAGCTGCCGATGCCGATTAAAATACTTCGCGGACGGTGCAATGTTCTCTCCCCGACAGTCTAGAAAAATTTTTGTAGTTATGCAACGCTGAAATTAATGAAAAGAGGAGAATGATAATGGCGTTCAAATTCCATTTAACATGGTGCAAAACGAATAGCGGTAGCTACTGGTATCTCACTTAGAACTGTGCAAAGAATACCAGCACAAGCAATCGCAAATGCAATGATTCGAGTAGCCTGATATTAGTTTTTCGTACGCCTTGAATGAAAAGGAAAGGGAAAAAGAGATGGAGTGATAAATTTGGCTATTATCTGAAAAAACTGCAATGCCACAAAAAAAAATTGAAAAATGTGTTCTATCACACCTTTTAACGACAAAGGATCAAAACCTACCTATAGAGAACATCCAGACTATGATGAATTGTACCTAGTTAGGCCTATTATAAACTCACAAAATAATCGTTTTAGTTTTATGCCCAAGAAACAACAGATCGACCATTGCCACATAAATAATCCTGATAACATCCGGGTATAGAACTCACGTAGTTTTTGCCACTCTCTTTAATTGACCATAGATGCCCAAAACCTTTCTGCAAATATATGCTACGTGCGGCTTAAAAGTAAGCTTGTCGTCTATGGTGACATGGTGACGCCCAGCAGCTTGAGCTCACAAGTCCCTCCCATGCTTAGCCGCAGGGTGTCGTATTTTAGTTTGCGGGTGATCTAACCTGGTCTAATTTATGCCTATTTTTATACATATTTTTTTATTAAGGATATTTTTTTGATTGAAATTTTGATTATGATTTGTAATTTAATTGGAGTATTGATTTTACCTTATATATTTTTTTATTATTATTTTTTCATTATAATTCCATTCGACATTTTATTGAACACAGATTTAATATACGAGTACATACCTATTTATATTATTTTAATAATTTATGTCTTCGAGTTCGCACATAATTTATGTAACATATATTTATTCAGATAAGCGTTTAAAAATAGGTAAATAAATTACATGATTGTGAATGGATTAATTTCCACAAAATTGCTACACCATCCAAAGGTTGGCTGGTAGAGAATGCCTTGGGCATTAAGGCCGCCGTTGTACATGTGTGCATGAAGTTTTAAAATAAATAAATAAAAATAATTATTATAGTTTATTGTCTTTGTAACAAAACTATTTTATAACTTAGCACTGTGTAATCTTGGAGATATTGTTGTGAATTATTATTCACCTGTTATTAGTTATACAATTATCTAGTTATATTTCTATAATTTATGTGAATTTAGCAATGACATGTTGTAAGTATACAATTGTTGGTGGTGAAATAAATAAACAGAAAAACAAAGACAGAAATGGGCGTGAAAAAAGCATCTCTCTAGGCTGTCATAGTGGAGTCCCCTGCAACATTATTTGATTATTTGTATTTGCAATGAGTGTAGTAACCACTACCTTTGCACTATATTCATGCTCCTCATCAGACAGAGTAGAGTCATGACTATGTGATATTTAAAAAAAATCATCAACAACACAACATCAATTTCTTTTGCCGTTTGAACCCAAAACAAACTTAAATATAATATTTATAATTAATTAAAATAGATCAAAAAATAATTATGGCTACCTTTTTCAAGAAAGTAGCTGGTAGCGATGGATGCGGACTGCCCAAAACGGGTAGTTGGCGCTCCTTGAGGTAGATCTTTGTTCGGCAGTGGATGACGATAAGTTGATTTGATTTACTTAAATTGAATTTGTTGAATGTACGATGTTGAAAATAAACTTGATTTTTAATTATTTTAAAATGATCCATTTGAAAAGATATTAGTCGCAATCAATGACAAAAAAGACAGGATTTATTTAAAAAAATAAAATATAGCTATCATTGAAATTAGAAAAATAAAATAATATTCTTCTTTAGTGCTGCTACAAGATTGACATTAAAAAATAAGCTGTTGTGGCCGTTAAATGTCACTTATACTTTACTCAGATTAAATATATTTTTCATTTAAGTACGACGCATTTTTTGAAGCCAATTTTTATGGGGTTAATTTGTGCTTTATTTAATACCTCAACGGAAAATTTATTTTAAATTATTTAGTTAAAAACAATCATAAATTCCCAAAGTAACAAAAAATAAACAAAAATTTGTGGAGCTTCATAAATCTTTGAGAATTCAACGGACAGAAAATGATGAACAAAACAAGAAGATTAAACAATTCCTCTTAAATTATTTGATGACACTGAAGGCAGAAAAAATAAACAAAAAATTTTATATAAAATAGAAACGATGAAAAGACTTACAAATATTTGTTTAAATGCTTTTATTTTCGGTACATATATCATTTATGTTATCTTAACAATGTTAATTTTAAAACTTTCCTTAACTGAACAACATCTTTCGTTCGTGATAATAAGATTCAGTTACAAATCATATAAAAAATTAAATGGAAGAATTTTCTTTTTAACGACCCTAAAACACATAAGTTCTGAATTCGAGTATATTTTTAACCGACCTCAAAAAAGAAGGAAGTTCTGAACTTTCGACTGGGTGTACCGATTTTGATCATTCATTATTTATTAGAAGGCTGATGCTTCCCGTGTGGTCCTATTTCAATTTCGCCCACCCAGTTTTACAATTCGGTGTTTTTTTGTTATTTTGTTTTTATTTTTTATACTATTAAAGGCCAAATACTAAATAAAAAATTGCTCTAAAATAACTTAACAATGTGGGAACAATAAACTTCCCTCAAACAAAATCGAGTACGTCGGTTTACCTTAAGGTTAATGAGATAGACACAGTAACCTTAAACAATAAAACCAAAAACATTTATGACCACCTAATGACAACTCAACTAATTGTTTTATAATTTAGGTTGCAACTAAAGGCGTGGCAAGGTGAACTTCATTGCTACCTTTACAATTTGATCCCAGACACATGACATCAAAATGTGGACAAGTAGCAGCCGAACCAACCATTAAAACTCTAAATTCAATCGTCTTCGACATCCGATTACCAAATCACAAACAACGTCGAACATTGTCTCGATCTTTAAAACAGATTTTCAGAAATGTGAGACGGTGCTATAGATTATCGGTACATGAAAGTACTACGATCACAAATATTTGTGTTAGTTTTTAAATACTTGTAACTGATAAAATTTAACATATCAATTATTTAACTTGAGCATCGTTTGAGACTTTACAATTTACATGTTTGTTTTTCATTTAAATCAAAGTTATTGGCACATTTTCATTGTTTCTTTTCAATTAAGTTGAATAAAGTTTGAAAATGTATTTTTTTCAGTCTGTTTTTTATTTAGATTTATGTAATTGTTATATTTTGATTATTTTTCTTCACTTAACTTGAACAGTTTAGGACTTTAGGTTTCATCGTCGCATTCAATTCGCCTGGTCGGAGGATCCTCCCTTTTGTGTAGGAGGAACATGAAGGAACACCTATTCCTCCACAAATTTGTATATAGTTTGAGACTCTAAATTAACATTTGTTTATTTATTCTTGTTAAAATCTTTTATGTTATTATTATTATAGACTGCCTCGTGGCGCAGTGGTAGCGTACTCGACTGCTGTCCACGAGGTCTCGGGTTCGAATCCTGGTTCGGACCAAATGTTTGTATGATCTGCAAATATTTGTTTCGGAGTTTGGGTGTTTTCTATATATAATATGTATGTGTTTACAAAAAAAAGAAGTATTTATGTATTAATATCAGTTATCTAGTACCCATAATACAAGCTCTGCGATGGCTCTGAGATGGCGTTGTGTGTTAGATGTCCGAAATATTTATTTATTTATTTAAAAATATTTATTAAAATATTTAAAAATATATATTATTATAATTTGTTCCCTCATTTATGTGTTGTTTAACACATACATTTTTACCACTTGATAGACAAATAAACTGGCATTGGGGAATGAAACGTACGATTTAAAAAGAGAGTTACGACATGTACAAGAGATACACAGGATTTATTCCTAATGCAGGTTAAGAAAAACAAAAAAAAAAGACACTTGAATCGTATATTTTTATTATTAAATCACTAATAGATGTATATTAATATAATCTAACATGCATTTGTAAAGCTATATAGAGAATACATTTATCGTGACTGCTAGTTATGTTCCTTATAATTTTTATTATTATAACCATCGTAACCCATTTTATATATCAGTAGTAAGTTAATTTAACGAAATGCTGACCTGCCGCCCG
>PKRV01001370.1:1414057-1491290 GCA_003709505.1 Hyphantria cunea | reverse complement strand
TACATAAAAAACACCCGAACTCCGAAACAAATATTTGCACATTATTCAAACATTTGATCCGACCCAGGTTTTGAACCCGGGACCTCAAGCAGAACAGTCGCATACACTACCACTGCGCCACCGAGGCACTCGGTGTTAAATGATTCATTTATAACAATTCCATGTCAAATATAATATAGATAATATAAATTTGATTATAATCTGAATCAAAAGATTTAATATGGCAAACTAATAAATGAACCTAGATATAGTTTTTGTGTACGCTTTTTTCATAAACAAACAAAGTAACCAATCACAGGGTTTAAAGAAATATTATTATGTTAATTATATAGAAATTAGTATTAATCTAAATATATTATCATATCACATCAAAAATAGATCGTAATTAACGAGTAATCCAAACTATACTCATCATAAAATGTCGCACATTCCACGGTGAGTATAGTGTATGCGCCAATAACATTTGTAGTGAGTTATAACTTCCTACACCTTATTATTATTGGGACTCCTCCACCCCATGCCGGACAACCTCTGCGTCGCCTAGCACGTCGGCCATTGCAGTCGGCATGGTGTGTAGGAGCCCTTATAAATAACGCATATTAAGTTATTTCTATATTATCCTCCGCAACCGCATCCACCCATCGGTGGTGGAGAAGGCCCAGATCCTGATGGTCCAAAGCCGCCGAACTTCCTTGTTGGAGGCTTCGGTGGGCTAAAAGTAGTAAGAAAAAACATATTAACACACTGGGAACAAGCAGTTACCTAAGCAGCTTACTATCTATACCTGTCTTCTGTAGTGAGTGAGTGAGTGCATCAGATAAAGAGGTAATTACTTTTTATTATCAACATGCTTAGTCTGGCCATAAATATAGTTACAATTAAAAATAAACAAAATATTGCTTTAGATTTGAAATATGCCATTTTTATATGATTGTGTCTTCTTACTTTTGCGCCAATATATTGTAAAATATATTATGATATTAAAATGGAGTGGGATGATAAAGAGAACCGAATCGCTGTGATTGCATTACATTAAGTAGGTTTGGAGCCAAATATAAATTTAAATATTTGATCGTTTTTTTATGTAATTTATTATATATTATTTATTATACACAGCATGCTATCTAGTTTTCAGACTATATAGACTTTAAGCACGGCGTGTTTAGAACACGTAGGAATACGTTTTGTTAATGCAACAGCTTTCTGAGCAAAACTCAAATTCTTTTGGCGCAGTTCTAAAAATATAATAAATACATGGAAATAATTAGGATGATTCACTTAATAAACGATATAAATCTTTCAATATATGACTGCACGGCTGGCCTAGTGGTTTAAGTGGTCGCCACACCGCTTCCTACTGCGCCAAGTGTTGTGGGTTCAAATCCTATATGGGACAACACTTTGTGTGATCCATAAATTGTTGTTCTAAGTCTGGGTGTACTTTGTGTCCGTTTCATGTATGTTTGTAAAGACGAAAAAAAAAAAAAAAATTTGGTTTTATCACTTTATAGAAAAAAATGGCTTATGTATTAAAACCGCCCTGTATGACATCAAGCACGGTTACGTCTTCACGTTTTACTTTAAATACTCACATGTGATTAAAATAGTTTATACACATCAATATATACAACAGCACTGCAAAGAGGAGAAAAATTTAAAACAAACTATTCCAACCCGTCTGCCCTCTATGGTGTAATAGGTCAAAGCCTTCTTTCTATTAAACTATTAAGGCTAAAGATGGTAGCGGATACACACACACCATTCACGAATACAACTGAGAGTTACATACCCGCCACCTGGTGGCCTGAAATCTCTGACGTATTTATCACCATGCTTGTTAAAATTTGGATTGATCAAAGTTTGGAACCTGAAACATAAATGAAATAACTTTGAGCATGCTGCAAATAGTTCTAATTATATATCTTAAATTATCATTATTGTAGGCAGCCTTAGTGTGCATTCGCAATTCGTATAGTCAGCACTACTCTTTGATTCTGCTCATGCTTTTCGTCAGGTAGAATAGTCACTCTCGCCGACTCATATATAAAAAAGCTACATCTTTAAGTATTATTTTAAATGTAAGTAAACTTCAAATCCGGTCCAGAAAGTGTATTACAATAACTTAATTAATTGTTATCATAATTATGCATTTTTCAAATAAAAAAGTTTGTATAAGACACTTATCTTTAAGGTTTAAACAATGGACAAACAGAACTAGTACAGACTTACAGTAACTCATATCTTAAAATACATTCACTGTTTTATTAATTAACATAACTCAGTTTTTTAAATTTCATTACTTAAAGCCTCTCAAAGCATTTCTTTTCTTTCTGCTTTTGACATTTGTAAATTAAAAAAGTAAATTATTTTAAAGAATAACCATGAGACAGTTATCACAATGGAATTTTACTTTATTTAATCTTTTATTTTGAGTATCTTTTACTACTTTGCTATCAAAGATTTACTTAATTGTATATGTGGAATCTTATATTGTTAAGTAACAACCCTTAAAATATTTAAATATATAAGTGCAGATAGAATTGAGCAGTGAGCTTGTATAAAACCGATAGCAGTACTCAACCGTAGTCAGTATTCTTGAAAAGCTACTTGGTCAGGCCATAAATACTATTACGATTAAAAATAAACAAAATATTACTTTTGAATTTGGAATCTGTCATTTTATACGATTGTTCATTGTGTTGTCTTATTTTCGCGCCAATATATTACAAAATATTTTTTGTTATTAAAATGAAGTAGGGTATTAATAAATAGGTATGGAGCCAAATGCCATTTTAAAATCCCCATACATTGGTATTAGGTATTAGTGGACTGGGCTATTGATAGGTAGTAATAAAACCTGCTCTGTTTATGACAGAAAAAGATCTAAGATCCGTCCACATAGAGTCTGTATAAAAAAGGCGATCATTGCAATAAGGGAAATAATTCGAAGAAATTGTGTCCAAAAGCAAAAGATTTTATCTCGGAAGCACCTAGAACCATGTCGCGTATTTTAAAAGATAACTTAAGACTTGCAGTTTATAAGAGTCGGGCTTGTCCGCCCACGGCTTCCGGGCGCACATTACTGTATTTTCCACAATGTACGCCAATGATGGATGATTGTGACAATGCATTTAGTTAGGTTAATATCTGTAAGTTGTTCGGTTCCACTAAAAACAGACCATAACCAATACTCTGTTGTTAGTAAATGCTCTAATCTGTCAGCACTTTAAAGCAAAAACAATCTACTGATTAAAGTTGCGTTAGTGTCTATTTTTTTTATTTAATAAGGGCTAAGTCAAAGTGATTTTGCTGTACTCATATAAGTTACAATATTTATAAGTCAAGAACTGCAGGATCACTGTATTTGTATTTGTGTTTTTGGATTTGTCTCCATCCGGAATAATACAATAAGTCATAAAATATGATATTCATAAAAACATTATAAATGAATAATGTAATCTGCTCTTTCATTGACTGTTAGGAGGAATGAAGTTTAACCCGTCAACTAATATAGTAATAAAATACCATATCTGTGATAATTTTAAACGCTAAATGGTGCAAACCGAGGTGATTCCACAAGTTACTTACAATAGATAGAAGAAATTGAGAATGCTCCAAAACCATCCGAACAAACTGAATGGTGTGCTCTGTACCACTGTACCATCTAAAACAATAAATATGTAGGATTATATAGTTTGCATTAATTGTGAGTCACATCACTTTGTTATTGTGTTCTGAAATCTGTATTTATTCAGCAGCACCCGTGATGCTATTAGAAAATTGTTTTGCAACAATATAAGGTTCATTTTAACAATTACAATTAGTAATCTATATTTCTTTACTAATACATATTAAATTTCACAACTGCATTGAAAAATTAAAAAACTTAAGATTCTCCTAACTTTATATATGTTGGCTGGAATTATGTGAGAAAATATATTTTTAACCAAAAGTATACTTTTTTAGCATATAGTTTGTGTGTTGATCAATCTCATAAGAGGATGGTGGAGAAATGTGATTGTAAATTTAATTGACACATTTATTCTAGTACCTCTAAAGAGTAAATCAGTAAAGTCAAAATGGTAAAGAGTGTTTAGAAGATTTATTACAATACCCGAAAGTATGTGATAGGTTTTAGTTTGGCAGGTAAATTTAATATATTTGTTGTTGTCGTTAATATACAAAAGACACTTTTCTAAATTTGTAACTCTCAACATTGATTAGCTACTTACATGAGGAATGCATTTTACTTATACTTTCCTAAAAGGTTAACTATTCTCACTAGCATTTCAACACCATTTGATTAGTACACAATCTAAGTACCACATCACATCAACATATATTTTTAACAGTAAACTGCTGGATATACGCCTATCCGCAACAAGGAAGTTTCTCATTGAAATAGTCGACGTAATTCTCAGCCGTTTTTCAACTACGGCTTTTGTTTAAGAGGAAGTATAATGGAGAAATTGATATAACAATATTTAAATTGGCCAAGCAAAATTCTTGTATTATTGACAACTAAATTCAGAAGCTAGTTATTTAGTGAGATGGAACATTCTAGACTCCCTTAATCACAAGGCTTAACTTACCTTGTAGGAAATATTCAATTTAATTTCATCATAGAACACTGACGTGGCCTATTTATCCAATATCCACGAAACTATAAATCAAAATAAAATGTTAGTTAATCAATTGTATGATTATCAACTTACCTCCTTTAATATAAACCATTGTGTAGGTTTAAAGATGATTCGATAACTTAATATGTAAGCGCCAAAAAAACTCGTTGTGTTGTGTATATTTCACTATCGTATTAATGAATAAAGTATGAACATTTAAAAATGCAAATAGGGATGCATTACTGTCAATATCTGAATTCGATTAGGTGTTTGATAGGAGGTCGGAAGCACAAAAAAACGAATATCTTAATCGCTATGAAACATTGAATCGATTAAGTGGATCGAAACTTCAAACTATGAATTCGACATACCATTTCTTAAAATTTGATAAAAACAGTAAATTATTAGTAATCAGCGGAATGTACTCAACATGGAAAATATGTAGAGGAACCTGAACTAGAGTTGCCTATCGATAGTCGAGTATCGCTAAGCTAGCGATGGTTGACGTCATATCAATAGTATCAATGTCTAGCCTATCGATACTATTGATGTATTCGATAGTAGCGATACTATCGCTGTGCGATACAGGCCAATAGTATTGATATCCAAGAATAGTATCGATAGTATCGAATTTATTTGCTCCGAAGTATTGATACTATCGACAGTATCTTTACTATTGAAGACCAGCATATGTTTAGGAGTATACTATCGATAGTATTGATAATATCGATAGTTCAGAATATTGATAGTATAATAAATTGCGATATTATTGCCTTCCATCAATCATTTTCATAGCTAGTAAATATCTCAAAAAAAGATTAAGTATATGTAACATAGTAATCCTTAAGTGTATTCGATTACAATCAAAGTTCAGTGAGCGAGAACGATTTAACACTGTTTGCCTAATAGGCTATAATTGGGAAACAATACTATCGTCGATTATTAAACTATCCATAGCGTTATACTATATTGATAGAATCGATAGTATTCGATTAAATGAAATCAGTACTATCGATACTATTAATAATGTTATCATGTTTTAGTATCGATGCTATCGCAATTATTGTTACCAATCAATTGTATTAATCAATTTGTGGAATCGATTGTATCGATAAAATTGATTGTATTGATACTATCTATACCACTATCGATATTGTAACTATTTTTCGAGGTCATCTACCGATATCGAAACTTACGATAATTGTTTATTATATGGCAACTCGGACCAATGTGTTACTAATATATCTACATGAAATTTAAGTATTATCTAAGCTTTTCTTAGGTTAAACAATTTCAATTACGAGTTATATTGAGTGTTGGATTTTTCTTATAATTCGATTCAAACACCAGGTTGCAATTAGTAGATAATTTTTGGCAAACATAAATACAACTTATAGGAATATTGGCCCCATTCTGTACTTATTGTTCACTTCAGATTTACCGATATCAGAATCCTTAATCATTCTAAATCCTTTGCGGATAATAACGCCTTATAAGCTGCACATAGTAATCCAAAAATAGTTTCACAAATGCCCAAGAGAGGACTAGACAACATAGCTATCTGGCTGAAAAGTGGTGAATAAAAGCCAATGAAACAAAATCTGTCAATGTAACGTTTACTCTACGAAGAGGATCCTATCCTCTAGTAACACTAAACAATATTGAAACTTCACTAGCAGATCACGTGAGATATCTTGGGTTGCATTTGGACAAAAGATTTACCTGGCAAAAACATATTTTCACAAAGAGAAGCAGCTTGGCATTCAAACACGAAAACTTTGCTTGCTCATTACCCGGAAATATCAACTATCTCTTGAGGATAAAATATTTCCATATAAGGCAATATTGAAGCCCATCTGGACGTATGGGATCCAATTGTGGGGTACTGAATCTCACTCAAATATAGAAATATAACAAAGGTTTCAAAATAAAGCACTGCGTATGAGGAGATATGCGTATGAGGATGCGATAAATAAACCGGGGAGCGTTTGTTAAACGCTCCCCGGTTTGTTCTTAACGAACTGTTGCACCGCAACATACGAATGCCAACTGCGAACAGGAAATACGCTTTACTCTATAATGAACGCATCGGGCCATCACCCCACCGGGGTTTGCGCTTCGGTGGTGCGTCGGAATTGGACCGACTAAAACCACACGTTGTGCCATTCTGCGCTTGAGAAGGAAGGGACCCGGTAACTCCTATTATAAACACATCCGGACCCCTCCCAGCGCCTGCCCGCACTGAAACGGGCACCATCTAGTGGAAAACTCTCTATTTAGGCGACGTACGGCACACACAAAACGTAGCCTCCTCACTCGGGTGGTCAATAAACGGATGGTAAACCCGTCCCGTCCATCCTCCTTGGCCGCCACCCGGTTCGCCGGCGGCGAATTGGATCCGAGTGGAAGTCGTTCTCCCAGGCCCTCTTTGCCGCCTCCTTCTGCGAAAAGACATTTTCGCTGCTGACCGCGGTGAAACAGCTGGCGTTACTACCCATGGAGGTTATGATGGCCGGGAGTGAGAGATCTCCTTCAATTTCTGCAGTGAGGACTCGACGCTGCGACGCTCATGCGGACAAACCGCCAACATTTACCGGCCGAGCCCTGATTACAGTCGCAGTGGTGGCAGGCGGGACTCAATTCCCTCCTAGCGACCGAGTGCAGGTACTTCTCGAAGCAACCGTGCCTGGAAAAGAACTGCGTCAGTCGGAAGGAAAGGGTACGTGCTGCCATCATGCTCAAACGAGGATGACAGGCTGGAGAGCGTCCACGGAGGCAATTCGGAGGAGATCGGGCCAAGGCGCACGCTGCCTCGGTCGACACCGTGCGATAACCGCGTATGGCTCTGTACGCAAACATCCTTTGGGGATGCCAGAGGCGCGCCCTATTCTGGGCGGTCAGAGTCGCCATACAGTACCATCAACCGGACAACACCCTGTATAGAGCCGACTTGTTGCAACGCTGGCTCCACCCAAATTTGGCAAAAGTCGCCCAAGGTCAAAGGCAGCGTCAACCAGCTTTGGAGCAAGCTGTCGGAAGTGCTCGTCGAAGAGCCACCTACCATTGAAGATCAGGCCCAGATACTTCATCTGGGGCCGAGCCGGTACGAGGACTCACGGGCCTAAGGCGGAACACGACAATGATGGTTGAACGCCCCAATCGGAATCCGAATTGGGCGTCCGATAGATCGGGTCCCACCTCACAGAGGTGCCGGAAGATGTGGACAGGGAGAACCTTCTCAAACAGTTTACCAGCCTCGTCCAGCAACACGATGATATAGGCCTATAGGCCGCAACCGAATCGTCAGGCCGTCACTTCCCCAAGGCGGTCCGATATATGGTCGAGGGCTCGGTATACGTCTGGTCTGGGAGAGGTGTTCTCGGATAGGATCTCTAGAACAGCTGTCCCTACCTCCGATTCCCTAACGGGCGGAACATCATCCTCTGTGCCCCCGTCGTCTCCGATAAGTAGGCCATCGACGGGGGTGTGTGCTTCACCCGCTGCGAGAAAAGGACCTCGACTATCAGTTCCTGTTATGATTGGAGAATAGGAAACGGAGGTAGGGATCAAAGTAAGTTGGTGAGGATGCGGAGGTGAGAAATGAAAACAAAGAGGTCAGAGCTCGCTGATTGCGGCGTTGGTGAATGGGTAACCAATTATACGCGTCATACTTACACGATATACCTACTATTAATTTACAAAGCTTATGCATGATGCAGTCGCTTTTACGTAACCTTTTAATTTGATCGACTTATTATAAGAGAATAGGAAGTGCGCATAAAATTTTAACTTGTTTCAAATATTTTTTACTAGAATCTTTAGTGTCTTAACAATATACTTCATAGGTATTTTTTTATTTAGTGATTAATTAAACCCAGAAAATGTTAAATAAAAAGTAAAAAATAAGAGAGGGAAATTTAAAATTACAAAACGCGTCACTATTGGTCTAAACGAAATGTGAAGTCGATTCGTCGTCCCACTTCATCGAAATTATCGGCAGGATTCGAAACTCATGCTGTGATAGTAGTTTGTTTGTAAGAAAAATCGTAGTCGACTTAGGACGATGACAAATACTGGTTTTGAAAAAGCACAATCGCATAACATACCCAAAATAGATGCATTTCTGATGTCAACGTATTTTGCATAAATCTCGATTTTATGACCGCATAGATCAAAATAGTGGAACCTGCAAGGTATTTATTATATTACATGATATATTTTAGTTCATAAAATAGATTTTTATAAAAATTGTTCAAAAGTGTTATTGCACTCCAGTACCATACAAAACTTGTAAGAAGGTTCTTTAACTTCTTCTTTGATTTGTATAGCAATTAAAACTCTAAAGAAGTATAAAGTAACTGAAACGCTGAATAGTAAACAAATATGAGACACGGCTAATAACGTCATTGGTCTCGTCCAAAGCGCGCTCACAATAACGACGTTAAAAATCCTCAAATTTAGTCAGTGTTTTAAATTTCGCATTTAAAAATAGTTTGACTGTTTTCAAGCCACTTAATTTATTCTAGAGACGTAAATGATTAAATTAGGGAATAAAAGAAAACAAGCAAAGGTATTACCTATTGCTGCAACATCAAGAATGTAGCAGCAACAGGTAATACCTAAAATAAATAAATTTCTCATTATATTCGTAATTGAAAGTTGAAATTAACAGGATTGTTTATATCATCAGATATACTTAACTAAGTTACAGTATGCAATGTTTTCTTGTTTAACAGGAACTGAGTATTCCATCACCTAAATAGATCATTTAAAATTAATTATATTTTTTTATCTCCGCAAAGTTACATAATCTAAATTTAAAGTCGTTACAAAGCTTAAACAAGGCTACATATTCCAATTTTTTATTTGATTTAAGAATTGCATCGGTGTTTATCAAACGAATCGAAAACTAATGAGTAAGCAAATTTAAGCAAGTTAAAAAAAGTTAAGGTCTGTAGTTGGTATTCTTTCAAACTTTTGGGCCAGGACTGCAATCATATTGCCAGAGTTATCTTCTCCTTTCTGCTAACAAGTTATGCTAACAAAGGAAGTGGCGGAGCGGGACCGGGAGAGGTTGAGAACTTTCCTCTTCCGGTCCACTAGGCCGGGTTCGGACTGTTCAGGCGCCAAAGGTCGCAGAACGATGTCAGTCCTCCATAAGCGCAACCCTAGAGATGACAGGTGAGGCCATCTGTCAGCCTAGCAGAATCAGACCGGGGTGGTAGCGCGATGCGCGACGCGTCACAAAGCGTGTGCGCCCGGGAATCTTCAGGGTTTCAACTCAGGGCGGGGTACCGTATAGTATACCGTAGGGGTTCCAGAGTTTTCCTTTTTGTTTCCTTGGCTACGTAGGACTACTAATACCTTAAGACGGCGAGGTTCGACTCCGACATAACTACTAATAGATGGTATCCGGGGAGATTTACGCACAGACGAAAACAAAAAAAGGAGAATGTTCCCAACGTTGCTGTAGCAAAATTTATTTTCCCGAATAACTTTTGACTTACAAATTACAAAATGCACAAATTTTGCTATTTGTAACTAATAACTCCTCACAAAGTTCTCATTTTCTACTAATCCCTCAATTTTCTAAAGCACATCTTTTTTACATTTGCTGGGGTAACCCACATATCTGTCTGTGGATTGTTAGGGTATCATAGCTCCCAAACTGATGATTTTAATTGTTTGTTTTGTAAAAAGCAGACTTGATCCAATGTTACATGGAATGCCTGCTAAGAGTAAATTAAAATTTTTGTAACATTTTTGTTAAATATTTGTATCCACCCATGCGGGCGGGCGGATGGTAAACTTCCTATTTATGAAAGATAGCAGATTTTAAATGAAGTTTGTCGATTTCTTTTATTTCATCAACTTTCAATCTCTAGTTCAATGTCTGTTTTTACAAATTAATAATTAGAACAATGGTTTAGGTGCAAATTGCTAAGTGTAAGTGTGCGCATGTGGACTGCACTTAAAGGTATAGTTTTAGTGTCAGTGAAAATTAGTGGATGCAGCAGAAAACGAACAATAGTTCGTTGAATACAACGTACTCGCCAAATCTCCATAAACTTTTGTAAACTTTAGCTCCTTATAATATCAATATGTGGAATTAACTGCCTCGTTAGTCTAGCGGTTAAGTATGCTACTGCCGATCAAGAAGTCTCGGGTTCAAATCCAGGTTCGGTACAAAAGTGTTATTGAGTTTTTCTGATTATATTGTGGCGACTTCCACATACAGCGCAACAACATAAAATACATGACAGCGCCATCTACCGAAGAAACATCGAACTACGGAGCAACGAAGAAAACTAAGAAACTACCAATCCTAAATCACGCAATAGAAGTTCTCGCGCCGATTAACATATATACAACTTCCCAACAACAACCGTTGGACAGTGGCCCGCCAGGCATGATCACCTCGCCTGGTCGGAGGATCCTCCCTTTGTGTTGGAGGAATATGTTACCCGTTCCTCTACAATATAAACACTCAATAACAGCTCGGAGTTTGGAAGTTGGGGTTTGAACCCCCGTGCCTCGGAGAGCACGTAAAGCTGTCGGTCCTGTACCTGATCTCTCCCTGATCGTCGGTTAACCGTCCTATCGGATTATGAGAGTGAGAGAACAGAGAGTGAACCTGTGTTTGCGCACACACTTGTGCACTATAATATCTCCTGCGTAGGTGGCTGGTCTCCGTTGAGACTGGCCGCCGTGGCCGTAATCGGTTAGGAGAACATCAATCAGTATCATATCAATATAGATATTAACTAGCGGTTATTGTTGTTTTCAGATTATTATCATCATCATCATCATTATTAAATGAGGTTATATATATAAAGATTATAGAAATTTTTAATAACCGATCGGAGTTTGGAAGTTGATGTCTAACCCCCGTGCCACGGAAAGCACGTAAAACCATCGGCGTATCGGACCTGCGGCTGCGCCTGACCTCTCTCCGGTTGTACTGATATAGCCATTCCCTTAAGATTGTGAAAGTGACGGGGAATAATGAGTGTACCCTTGTTTGTGGTTACCCCTGTGCAATATAATATCTCAAACGAAGTGGGCTGGTCTTGAGATATCATTATCATCATAGATAGGACTTGTCTATAGTCGCTGCTTTGAACTGTCTCTGTTTAGTAATCTCTAACTCATGAGATTTACTTTATTGGTTTTAAAAAAGAGAATTAAAAAGAAAACACCATATTGGCACATAAAAGTCTAATTTATTATTAGTAACAGCCCGTAAAGAGCCGAAATACAAGAAATACATCAAGAATAGGACAAATTCTTACATCTTAAAACCCAATAACACTTAATTGTCTGCCTATCGACATAGTTCTAAACAGACAGACTGTAAATGTTGTATTAATAAAAATAGTGCCACACCCCAATGTGGAAGCCAAATACAAAAATTTAAGCCTTCTCCAAATCGACTGTGGTCCGTCGTTCCATAAATTACCAGTCTCTAAGAGATTATTTCAATCTTTGAATAAATTATTATTCTTATTAGCATTAATAATCACGGTAACCTTAAACATTGAATGTTCAGTAACGCAAACAAGAGTCAAAGTAAGAGCATCCAAAATAAGTGAATTAAAATTTCGTGCAGTGATTCGTATAGAAATTATTTTATAAGAGCTGAGCCCCGAGGTTTTACCCGTGGTACAACAACAACCGTAGGCAACGCCGCGGGGCAATGCCAACGGTCGTTCCAACTCCGAAACCATTGTGGGCTCACGCACAACACTTTGCTGAAGATCATGACATGATCAAATGCATAGTTTACGATTCTATAAAGGACATACAGACAAACATTCATTTATATATATAGATATTACAGAAACGTCAGAGACGTTGCAGTGACATATTACAGAGTAACTAGTAATTTTAGAATGCGGTTGAAATTTTAATTTACGGAACTGTAGCCTTTCCTAGCAGTTACCCTGTTTACCAGTCAGTCCAACAGTCTCTTCATCTAAAATTTTAATAAACAATGTAAACGCTAACACTCATTACACGCAATACAGTATGCATTGCTACACACGGGGTTCGTGAAGTTATAAAAAAATTAAGATAAATATTGTCTTAATTGCTAAAGTTATCATACTTAAAAGAATTCTGGGGTCCAGAAATTCGTTGGAATAGGCACCCCAGGTGGAGGAGGAAACTGTGGCAGATGCTCAACAATAACTCTTGGATAAACTTCCGCTGGTTCCTGGGGTTCAGGATCAACCTCGTTAGATTGATCAATCATTTCTTCATCATCGTCAAACAAAACTTGAGACAAAAGATCTAAAAATTGCTTCTTCCAAGCTCGTGGATCATTCACTGTACTGGTTTCATCTTCCTCGGAAATGGCGTCATTATATGATGTCTCCATTTCTGAGGACGTTGTAACGTCATCATCCTGAATATCATCGTTAGAAGCTGACTCATCTACAGATTCGTCATCTACAGACTCATCATCTACGACGTCATCGTCGTCTTCAATATCATCTTCCATCATGTCCCCATCGTTCTCGTTTTCTTCAGCATCATTATAACCAGGTTCTTCGGTGTCGTTTTCATTTCCTGCATTCTCTTGTTGGTTTTCTTCTTCAACTGTTTCTCCTGTATCGTCTTCTTCGATGTCAACAACTACCCAAACTTCTGGATCTTCGATAGGTATCTCATCTTCCGTATAATCCTGCCAATATAATGGTTCGGGTGGTGCCATACGTTCATCACTATCCCCATTAGTTGGAACTTCATCAGTCATCACAACATCATAATTATTTTCGAAATCAGGCACGGCCTCTATATCTTCGTTCATTAAAAGGTAAGGAACAGTAATTGGTTCATCATTTAACGTGGAAGGATTAATAAATGGCTGCTCCTCAAATTCTAAAGGAGTTTCTGTCGATGTTACACGATCTTTACCAAGGAATGGTATGGTCTCATTCATCCAACCGGGGATTTCAGTTTCAAAATTGATGAAGCGCATTTGCCCTGTTTCATCCATTTTCAAATAACGTAATAACAATGGTGACGATATGATTGCTTTAACCTTACAATCATCCAAGTTTATATCATTATAAAAATCAAATTGCGGTGACAGTGGAGCGTTGTTGTTATCGTTGACATTATCCAAATTTGAATCGGGTGTTACAGGTATATCTAATAAATATGGTTCCTCTTCTACGTCTTGAAAAACGGTAATGAAGCTACCATTAGGATTTGTAATTTCGCTGTCGGGAAATTCCTCAAGATTAGTATATGGCGTATGCGATTGTATTGATAGCATTTGATCTTCATTTGTCCACAGCCGCTTAGGTTTACTTTGTTCAGTCTCGGAGGCAGTCCCCGACAAGGACGTGTCCTCCGAGTTTATTTCTACTCAAGCTGAGTTGCGACGGAAATGCCACCACTGCGTGCGCAGTTCAGCTACGATAGCCCTGTCTACGAAATCCATGTCCATCCATTGGTCTTCATTGGTAGTGACCTGAAAGCAAAATAAAATTATATTAAGTAACTAGCTGACCCGACAAAAGTTGTTTTGCCATAAAAATAAAAAACACATGAATGGGTCACCCTTATCATTTACGGGTATGAAAGATAGATGTTGGCCGATTTCCGATTACAGCCTACCCGATATGCACACAAAATTTAATAAAAATCGGTCCAGCCGTTTCGCAGGATTTTGGTAACAAACACCGCATATTAGATCATTGTTGTTAAAAAATCCTCAACAGTGTTATGTTTTATTTCTTTCGCTTGTAAGCATTTTTTATAAGTATGAGAAAGTACGCGCAAATTTAGAAATATGCCAATAGCAATTGAGACTGATTTATTTGAGTAAATATTTTTGAAAGTTTAAAACCATAACATTATGAATTATGTGATAATTAACAACCCATTAATTAAGTACTAAAAATTCTGATATTTACATACATGATGCTTTTCAAATCTATATGTTACCAGCAATGTGTATAATTCGGTATTCTATACGATACCTAGGCAATGACAAAAAACAATTTATTTTTTCTTTTAAAACCTTTACTATCAACTTATAACGTCATTACACGATTTATATGATATGTCGATGTCATTTTAGTTTTCGAGCTATTCTCAGCAAGCCCTTTCATTTGATACACATATTTTAGGAGTGCATTGAAAATAATTAGTCTGCCATCTTGGATATTCCATGTTAGATTTAGAACGACGTCACATAGCTTAACATGCAAACAACTCTTTGGCTAGATTTTTTTTATATTGTATGAGGCAAACGAGCAGACGTACTGATGGCAAGCGATTACGGCCGCCCATGGACACCCGCTACACAAGAGGCGTCACAAGTGCGTTACCGGCCTTTTAAGAAGGAGTACGTAGATCCAAACTAAACGTGTATACAAACTCTCAACTCAATTGATTAAAGATATCGGATTCAAAATTGAGTTGCAAGATTTCACCAGGACAAACATAGTTACATACATTACAAAATAAAAAGTATTAATGTACTTATATCAAAAATTTCATTATTAAAATTTATCTGTCTGTTTGTTCCGTCTAATACCTGGAACGGCTGCGACGATTTTGACGGGACTTCAATGTCAGACAGCTGATGATATAGGAAATAACTTCGACTATTTTTATTTTAGACTAGCTAGTCTAGCTATCTTTATAACAACAACGGGTAACAAGCAGGGCTAGTTAACTGTAAATACTATATTTTAATAAAACAAGACGAAGCATATTAGGAGAAGTTCATTTCCTGCAGTGGACTGTTTAACACTCTTGATAAAAACAAATTTATTACCTTAGCCGGTGAAGATTCTTCTTCATAATCGATGACATCAATTTGTGCGGCATTTATGTTATATTTTTCAAAGTCCCCGAAGGCCCTGATGGAGTTTATCAATAAATCAGGAAGCCGAACAAGGTTGCTTAAAATGCCCACACCTGTGTACATTGCTTCTATCATCATCTTTGGAACTTTAGTACCCCTATAAAAAGAAAATGCAAAAAAGTATTGCATTAGTAAGTTATTCAATTAAAAAAATAGTGATTAGTCAAAACTATGGCTTCTGAAAAAAGAAACGAAACGGCAATGAATAGAAAAAGAAATCTTTATTTTCCTGGTAGTGTATCCGTGCTTGAGGTCTCGGGTCTGAGCAAATGTTTGTATGACCTCTAAATTTTTTTTGTTTGGAGTTTGGGTGTTTTCTATGTAGCAAAAAAAAGGAGGACTTAAGTATTCTATTAGTCAATCTACCTGTCATAGTACTAACACAACTTAGTTTGGGAGATCGATTTTTGTTTTTTCGAAAGACGGTCCCCATTTCATGTCATCCATTTTTTTAAATTTTGGCATAAATTTCATTACGACGAAGACTTGAAAACTTATGATTTAAAGACTTTATATACTTGACATTGGCAGAAATAGCTGATCCAGCTGGTTGCTATCTCATCAATAGAAGAAAAAGACTTAGTTTAAATAAATATTATTAATTACGCTGCTCCGAAGGACTTTATTCTACTGACGTTGTCGACAGATATCATATTATATTTTTTTTTTGTAATTTTTACGTTATTTCTCTCCATATGAAGCTGCCTAGCGCAATAACGAAAATATTTTAAAAATAAACCAAATTCGACTTCAGTCGAGCGGTTCTTGAGTTTTGCGCTTGGCAACATTTGGTGATTCATATATATTTATATAGATTTATTCAAATAACAAAAAACAGTTCCCTATCTATAAACATGAATAATCACAGGTTGGTCACAATAGTAGCTAGTTTTTTCAAGATTGTTTTACCAGTCCTTCGGCATAATTGAAACCGTCAACCGAACTGATACTACACACCACCAGATCGAATGATTTATATTTATACTATTATGAATTTAAAAAAAACTGATAAATACTCTAAACGCACCGTATGATCCCAGATTGTGCTTCATCTATGCCAGACTTCAGCCAGTCAACATTTTTAACTTCGCAGATGATGTCGCCACTCAAAATGAATTTAGATTTTGCATGGCTCGATCCCGTAATTATCTCGTAATTGAGATCACTAGGATCTGCTTCTATGTCTCTATGTAAAAAAAATATTTATAATATAATAGATACGAATACACGTATTTAATTATAAAATAATCTTCGACATCTTCTTGAAGTGTATTATTTTTCTTTTTCCATATTCCTCTATAATTGATTAGTATACTACTTACTTATAAACTAGATACATAAAGCGAGGTTATACTAACGTATTTTCCATAACGTAATCAATCTTACATTTGGAGTCCCAAGCGTCGTTAACAAACTGCAATTGAGAAAGATAAATACTAGTTAATTAAGTAAAAAGTTTCTAAGTTATGATAAAACACTTATTACGCGCATTTAATCTGTACTCACATCGTCTTGAGTCAAAGCCATTTCGTTTTCGAGGCTGGGAATGTTTATTAAATGGGGCATATATGTAAAGCCTTTGCGCTCTATTGGCACACGTAAGTTGTCGTTAGTGAGGCATAGGTACATAAAGAAATACATTTTGTATATTTCCTTGAGACGAAGCATCATAGACAGTTTCTTAGACACTGATAGACATGAAATTATAGGTGAACCAGTACAAACATTGACTGCCGGCTGAAACAAAGATAAGTTAATTTTGGGAGACTAATAAATTTATATAGGGAAGCAGTTGTAATGTAAGACAGTGCACGCAGCAACTCTCCGTTCTACCACATAAAATAGCTGCATATAGAGGTAGTTTCCGCTATGCAGCTTCGAAAAATTTGGAACAATTTACCACCGCCTCTAAGATCATTGAATACAAGCTGCAGTATCTAATAGCCTGAATATGCTGAATGTTAACACGTCTCTTATATAGCGTAGACCGATACCAAAATGCTTTCCACTCAGCTCCGAAATGGAGGCGGGCGGTCCCCGCAAAAAAATATGTTAAAATATGTTAAGTATGGGGCAATACTATGTATATGTGAGTAATTATTGTTTTTTGTTATTGTATATATCATGGCACGGAAATGTTAAATATCATTATGCACGGCGTCACCTGGGCCCAATTGAAAACCAGCGTCAGGCGCTTTGTCTGACATAATGCTGAATTGGGTCCATTTTTGGTATTTTGCAAAACTATTGTAAGTTACCTTTTGTATTACTTTTTGTTGCCAAACAAAATACTTTTTTTCTTTCTTTCTTTTTTTCAGTTGTCCAATTTTGTGTGCATTGCTTTTTAATAACGAGTAACGTTTATTATTTCATTCGTGTTTTATAATAGCTTACTTGCACATTGAAGGTAGGTTTAAATGATGAAGTAGACAGTAGGTTAAAATGACATCTATACTTCCTGTCCACTTCGCTATTGGCTGACATAGAAAGGTCACAAGTAATTCGGCTGCAGATGCTCCTTCTCTCAATGATATGGAAACTGTTTGTTAATCGTATTTTTGTAAGACTAGACTGTAACTATTGCTCTTGAGTAAATAAACTATTATTAATATTAATGATTAGCGTATGTTTTGGAAAAGAGATATGCTTTAATAGTTTTATCTCTTAAAAATCCACTAGCGACCAAGCTGAAATGAAATGATATATGACGTTACGACGACGGTACGTTGAAGGCAAAAGTATTTCACTTTTGCCTTCAACGTTTTGTAAATTTCAAAAAAGATTGTTAATTGGTATTAATAACGAATCCTTAATAAGTCGTAATCCAAATCTTAAACTTTGGAAACATGCGTGAAAGGGATACAAAGCACAGGCATACTCAGAAGTACAATTTGTGGATCACACAAAATGTTGTCCAAGTGGGGATCGAATCCACAAAAAAGTACACAGTAAATTCCCAGGGGGGTTTGTGGTGGGACGGTGTATGTGAATCGAACTGACGAGAATCACAAAGAGCATGTTTGGTACACAGCCTAATTGGTGCTTAAAACAGGAGGAATCTAATTGTGTTTTCGGACTGTTTTCAATGAATATTAAATCAATGCAGCTCGGCGCAGCTTTCCGGATTACTTGACGCATGCGCGGTGTCCTGTTCAAATAAAACACTACCAATTGCACTCTACACACCTTTCTAGTACCATAAAACTTTAGAGATATAACCTAATGTAAAGAATACCTAATCAATGAAACAATCATGAAGATAAACGATTTAATATAAATGAAACTCGGTGCAGCTTCCCCGTTTTGTCAGGCATGCGCGGTGTTCTGTTCAATTAAATAATAAAAAGTAATAAAAATAATAAATATTTTCAGACATTTTAACACACAACGCCATCTAGTCCCAAGCTAAGAAGAGCTTGTACTATTGATACTAGACAACTGAAATTAATACTTATATACTTTTTTTTGTAAATACATGCATAGAAAACACCCAAACTCCGAAACAAATATTTGCAGATCCTACAAACATTTGGTCCGACTCAGGAATGGTACTCGAGACCTCTAGCACAGCAGTCCCATTCGCTACCGCTACGCTACAGAGGCAGCCAAACAACACAAATTACATTCCACACATACTTCTAGTACCCTAAAAGTTACAAACTCTAACCACCGAAGGAATACCACGTTAATACAACAATGAAAAAATGAGACCTTACACGTACTCCTAGGACCTATTCAAATGTCTGGACTAAATGCTAATTTAATCACTGCTGGGTAACATGCAATCTGTACTATAAAATATAAGTAACTTTACAACGATGATAAAGCCAGTTCAAAATCAGCATCATGCAGCTCTGTCCAGCTTCCCAGATTTTTTCACGCATGCGCGATGTTTTCACTCTATAAATCAGGACCAAAACCGTAATAGAAAGAAAATCAAAGAATTTTGAAATAATAATTTAAATACTCAGCTAATACAAAGATGATGACGACGAAGCTGAAATTTCTTGAGCAATCATTAGAAGCCATAAAAGACAGACTTTTTCACGCATGCGCGGTATCTCTTATTCTATAAGTCTGGACCTAAGACCTAATGGAGACCAAATCAGGGAATTATAAAAAGTGATTTTTTACTCAACTAATACACCATGACGACGACGAAGATAAAATTTCTTAAGCAAGCTATATATTATAAGAGAACCACTGTTAATGTACACGCCAGCAACAATCACCACAAGTTTTAATTTATAGAAAATGCAATCATTACTTCAGTAGATTATATTTAGGAGAACTTAGCACAAGCTAATGAACAAATTGACCACGCAAGCGGAGTTGAAGTTATTCGCATTCAAGTTGTGAGCGAGCACAATATTATATTTCATTGTCACAAATTTTATGAAATAACGCTCACCTTTCACTTAGCGCTAGTCAGGACACCAACTCACTTAAATTTCACTTTAAATTGAAATAAATACGGTCATAACTTCAAATAGATTGCAAACGATGTTTTCGCTCGGACGATTTAAGAGAGAATATGAAATCAATCCAGCTCAATCTAGGTGTCTGGATTTTAACACGCCTGCGCGACGGGCGGCGTACCCTAAGCTTAATCAATATCACCCCCTTCCGTAGGCCAGACTATATCTAGGTACCAACTTAATGCTCTAGACGCTTTAAAGGTACCAACACCAAGGAAAAGAGATAGACGCTTTGTTTGTTTATTGTTAGTAGCTACATTGAGCTTAATTAATAATACTAATAATTTAATATCTATACTAACATATAAAGCAGAAGAGTTTGTTTGTTTGCTTGAATGCTCTGATCTCAGGATATACTGGTTCAGTTTGAGAAATTATTTCAGTGTTAGATAGCCCATTTTTCGAGGAAGGTTTTTAATTTATTGGAATTGGTTTTTTTTCAGTTTTCCTCCTCTTTGCAGTGATGTTAGCCTGAGTAATTTTGCTACCTTAGTCGGATGAGATGTTTTCGACACTCTGCATTCTTAATCCATACAGATATATTTAACTTAATATACCAGTTACCACACAGATATATTTAACTTAATATATCAGATTTCAGTGTCTATCATCTGGAAATAAATACAAAAAAATAAAATTGAGGTATCTATTTGTAATTTCGAAGTAACAGCTTTTCATTATATACAAATGAAATTATATACGACTTGCTAGCTTCTTCGCTCTTCTTAGAAGTTAACTTCTTTTCAGACACAGCCAAAACAATTTGTCAGACAATTATTTTATGACACATTTCAAAGGGAAGAATTCTTTCATACATTGTTAATTTAAAAGCACACGTAATGGAAACTGTCAAAAGGAATATTTTTAGCCTGTTTTGCAATATTTTTTTGATACTCCGCTCCTTTTGTTCGAAGCGTAGGCTATTTACAGCCTATAGCCTTCTTCGATAAGTGAGCTATCTAACACGAAAATAATTTTTCGCAAACATTACCTTTACTTAGATTAGATTGTTTATTCCACTATGTTCACTGTGCGTTCGTCTACATTTTAAATGAATAAAAGGTAACACGCCATTCAAAATAAAATATCTCCTCACCCAACTAGTTAACATCAAAATACCGTTATTTTAACTGACTGACCTAATCCAATGTTACGAGTTTCATGATGCTATTGCTCGTGTTCTACAGATAAATTTCAAAATATTGTTTTCGAATCTTATATCAAATCAACCTGACGCCATCCACTACTGAAAGAAGAACTAACAAACATTGAAAAATACAGACCAAAATTTATTTAAATTACATATTGTCGATGGGCTACTCTATACAACCAATAGGGATTGTAGTTACCTAGGTAAAGTATGTAAAGGAAAAGAATATTTATAATTTTTCTTACATTGCATGGACGCCCCAGGTTTTGTATAAAATTGTCCAAATTACTGGTAACATCTTTAATATATGTGTATACACGCTTGAACTAGTTGAAGATGAGAGAGCCAAGTATAAGTTGTGTATTGATATTGATATTACTTATAAAAATTTTTAACCTCTCTCTTTGTTCTACCTAATCTAAGCGGTTGAACCGATTTTGATGAGGCTTTCACTGACAAACGTTGCAAGGAATAAGTAAGGTTACTTCTAAGCTAAGCAGCAGGGTAAATGCTGTTAAATGCATGAAAAAGAAGTGTCATAGGTTTCATAAGAAAAGTATCCATTTGTTCTTTTTGTTGTAATCAATATAATAACATGAATAAATACAATAGAATAAATTAACAAAAGAATAACAGGGATCAACTAATACAATATTAGTAAGATATAAATGATATGGCCTGAATGTCAAAATTTTACTTTGCTATTTAGGTACATCATAGTTTTGCAGCAGTTTATCCATATTACAGTGCAAGTTGATTTGATTTTATAGCAGAACATAGATCACTTAAATTTTTGAACACACAATGAGATTCTTGTGGTATGTTGGTTTCATTAGGATTGACTAGTATCGCATGCCAGCCGGCTGCCCTTGCTCCTTTGTAATCCTTTTCAAGATCATCACCAACATGCAGTGCCTCGTATGGTTTAATGTCTTTCTTAGTAATTTTAAGAGCACTTGTAAATATCCTTTCATCTGGTTTACTGTATCCAACATCATATGATGTTAATATAAAGTGAAATTTATGAATTAAATCTAGATTTCTCATGATTTCATTCAGTCGTGGATCAAAATTGGATATCACACCTATTTCAACATTCAACGAATTTTTAATAACATCAATTAGTTCGTTGGCACCGTCAGCGATACACCAGCATTTTGACGTCTTATATTCATCAATTAGCTTATTAGCAATAATATCTAAATTTGTAGCAACAGGCACATGATCTTGTAACGTCTTCTTCACTACTTCAGACCACCACTTCTCATATGATATTGAGCTTTTACCGTAATTTGGATACTTTCGCCACATGTCTTTGATATTGTCACTTAATTTTATCTTTACATCATCTTCAGATCCAATAAATCCATAATCTTGGGCTATTATAGTATAAAATTGCCATGGAGGTATTTTAAATTTTAATAAAGTATTTGTAGCGTCTAATGTAATTAACTTTATACCTTGTAAACTCATATTTAGCACTTTTTAATTTTTTGTTGACCAATTTGTAAATAATTTAGAAAAACAAATAAGGACATTGACAGCTGACAGTGACATTTACCCTAAACTTCTAGTCTTTTAAATTCACTAAAAAATACTGGCTAGCGTTATTAACACCTGTGCAAATAAAATACGAATGAGATTTACTTTAAGTAACCGGAATATTTAGATAAAAATTAGTTTTTGTTCAAATTGATGTAAGGTACTATTTAAAAAAGAATCACGTAGTAATGTTTAAATGTTATTATTGAAAACTTATGTCCACATTACCAAGTAACAAGTTTGTTTGAATAAGTTTAAATAATTCTTGAATGTTTTTAACAGTTTCGAAATTGTTTTGAACATCAAATAAAACTTCAAACATAAAAATTTAAGAGGAACGAGTGAGTCATCATTGTTATTTAATATACTAATCATTTCTTTCTCCCGGTGACAATAAGCAGTTCTTGCTATAACATTATTAACTTGCGGAAAGATTAACATTTTTTGTGTTTCAAGTCACTTAAGATAACTTTAAAAAATAAACACAGTTTTGACAAGATTTTTTCTCCTTCAACTCTCTGTAAAGTTCCTATTTTTTACCGGATAAACTTTTACTGTCAGCTAGATATTGTATGTATTGTAAGTTAAATTGCAGATACTAATTTCCCTGGTGTTGCATACTCCCAAATTTTGATTGCCCAATGTGCCTTGACATTCATTGACTTTCTAAAATGCATTTTAGTGAGGAATTTTCACATAAGGCAAGACTTAAAACTGCTGCGCGTCCATGTCAAGTGAGTTTCATCTGTGTAATACGGGATCAATATAAATTAAAAATGCGGAATCCTCACTAAGAATAGTGGTATTTGTGATCAAGTGTTGTTAGATACACCAATATAATACTTTTGTACATCCATCAACGTTTCCAAACGACCTTAGAATTCACCAAATTCCGAATCATTCTAAATACATCTCGGCGAAGAGAAAATGAACGAGCCATCCTTTATCTACGGCGTGAAGTGTTGTACGTAATATGAATACTTGAAGGTGCATTATGTAGTTTGATCGTTTGAATATCGCGTCAGTACAGTGTGTTGAGTCGTTTGGAGTCAACGTGTTTATTATGTGGAGGAGATGATGTGGTCAATAGCGGTGGCCGCGGCCGCAGTTGTGACGGTATTGTGTGTACGCGGAGAGCAGGTTTTGCTACTGGATACCACTACAGAAGCTACACTTGGCTGGACTCGGTTTCCCTACGGCGCGCAGGCTAGCACACCTGGTTGGCTGGAGGAATCTTACACGAATTTTGAGAAACAAATCAACTGGCGCTCATACGTAGTCTGTGATGTTGCACATCACAACGTCAACAACTGGCTATGGACGCCTTTTATCGAGCGTAGAAATGCAAACCGAATTTATATTGAAATTAAGTTTACTATTAGGGATTGCTCATTGTTCCCTGGTAATGCTTTGAGTTGTAAGGAGACATTCAGCTTGTTGTATTATGAGTTTGATGTAGCTACACGCGAACAACCTCCTTGGGAGCCTGATAGCTACAAACTTGTAGGCCGTATAGCTGCAGGTGAGGGCAGGTTCAATGCCAATTCTGAAGTGGACATCAATACAGAAGTAAAAAGTATTGCAGTAACAAAGAGGGGTGTTTATTTTGCCTTTAGAGATCAGGGAGCCTGTATATCAATTTTAGCTGTGAAAGTTTACTACATAACATGTCCGGAGGTTACAATAAACTTTGCCAGATTTCCTGCAACACCAACTGGGCGTGAGGTTACTGTTATTGAACAAGCAAATGGAACATGTGTGGAGAATGCTGAGATTGCTCCAGGGGAAGCTCCCCCAGTTTATTTATGCAAAGGTGATGGCAAGTGGACTTTACCAAGTGGCTCATGCAAATGCCGAGCTGGATTTGAATCAGATTTAAACAATCATGTTTGTAACGAGTGTCCACCTGGGAAATTTAAATCCCATACTGGAGATGATCCATGTGTGACTTGCCCTGACTATTCTGAGTCTACAGCATTTGCTGCTTCTGAGTGCAAATGTGTACCGGGTTTTTTTAGAGCCAAGAAAGACCCCAAACACATTCCTTGCACTCAACCACCATCGGCTCCTGTAAATTTAACTGTAACATTTGCAGATCAATTTTCAATATCCCTTGCATGGCAGGCACCACATAAAACTGGAGGACGCAATGATATCACATACCGTGTATTTTGTTCGAACTGTGGTCCAAATGTAGAGTACAGGCCTGCTGCTACAGTATTAAATAGCACCAGAGTTACTGTCATGGGTTTGGATCCAGTAACAGAATATAAATTTCAAATTTTTGCTGAAAATGGTGTAACTGAGCTGACTGGTGAAGAACCTAAAAAAACTGAGATAACTGCTGTCACTGAAGCCTCTGTAGTCAGTGTAGTGTCTAAACTACGTGTTTTGAGTGTAGAGAGTGACAAATTATTATTAGCCTGGAATCCTCCACCAATAGATTTGACTGATCCTGATGATGCAATAGAAAGTTATGAAATTAAATGTTATCCTAAAGACAAATTTGACAAGAGTGCAAATGCCACACTTAAGATTACTAAAGAACCACATATAACTATAAATGGTCTCAAGAGAGACACTGAGTATGGTATACAAGTTAGAGCAAAGATGAAACGTGGTTGGGGTGAATTTAGCAGTACAGTATATGCGCGTACTGGGTCTGTGCTTGAGACTACTTTTGTTGGTGATGAAGAAGGTGCCCAGGTACGACTGGTTGCTGGTGTCATGGTGGCAGTTGTAGTCCTATCTGTTGTAGCCATAATTGCTACAGTATTATTTTTACGTTCCCGAACTGATGATGAATGTGACAAAAAGCAGCCCAGTGACTGCAATGCTCTTAACTATAGAAATGGCGAAGTATACACAGGACCAGAGCGACCAGCGAAAACTAGCAGCAATGCCACTACGCCATTATTTGCGGGCACTGGATCACGGACGTATATTGATCCGCATACTTATGAAGACCCTAACCAAGCAGTAAGAGAGTTTGCACGGGAAATTGATGCATCATGCATTACAATAGAAGCAATTATAGGTGGTGGGGAATTCGGAGATGTTTGCCGTGGAAAGTTAAAGCTGCCAGCCAGTTGCGGACAAGAAATTGATGTTGCTATCAAAACTCTTAAGCCAGGATCGACAGAGCGAGCAAGACGCGATTTCCTTGCTGAAGCCTCTATAATGGGACAGTTTGAACATCCAAATGTAATTTTTTTGCAAGGTGTCGTTACTAAATGCAACCCTATAATGATCATAACTGAGTTCATGGAGAATGGATCCTTAGACACATTCTTGAGAGCCAATGATGGCAAATTTCGAGTAGTACAGCTAGTTGGAATGCTACGAGGGATCGCTACCGGAATGCAATATTTGTCCGAAATGAATTACATACATCGCGATCTAGCCGCACGCAACGTACTCGTGAATTCACAGTTAGTGTGCAAAATTGCAGATTTTGGTCTCTCTCGGGAGATAGAGTCCACAGCAGATGGAGCATACACAACGCGTGGTGGGAAAATTCCGGTACGGTGGACTGCACCAGAAGCCATCGCTTTCAGAAAGTTTACGTCGGCCAGTGACGTTTGGTCAATGGGTATAGTGTGTTGGGAGGTTATGAGTTTTGGTGAGAGGCCATACTGGAACTGGAGTAATCAGGACGTAATTAAGTCCATAGAAAAAGGATACCGGCTTCCCGCGCCAATGGACTGTCCTGAAGCAGTTTATCAGCTAATGCTTGACTGTTGGCAGAAAGAACGTACCCACCGTCCTACATTTGCGAGTATTGTAAAAACCTTAGATAAGCTTATTCGCTGTCCAGACACGCTCAGGAAAATTGCACAGAATCGTTCTGCAGACCCACTGGCAGGTGATACACCTGACCTCATACAATTCTCATCTGTTGAGGAATGGCTGGAGTGTATTAAAATGTCTCGCTATATTGAGAAATTTCGTGCAGCAGGCATCGCTGATATGGACGCGGTAGTGGACCTTACGGTGCATCAACTCGCCTCTCTAGGTGTGACACTGGTTGGCCATCAGAAGAAGATAATGAATAGCGTGCAAAGTATGCGCGCTCAAATACGTGGGAGTGGGCCCTATGGCTTTCTTGTTTGAGTGAAACTCAGTGTTAGTGATAACCAGTGGACTTGATCTCGACATATAACAACATTAGCAGTGATCTTTAATGATAACAAATGATGCATTTTGTATATTTTTCTAAAAAACTGCCATAGAGTTTAGATATAGGAATAAAAAAAGAACTTCTTTTCATAGTAATATTTAAGGAAGTTTGTCTATTTTACTGTACGGTTTACATTTTTTTTTACTATTTTTATTACACTGTTGTAACTGATAATTTCTAGACATTACTTAAACCTTAAAATGCAGTTGTTAAAATGCAACTTCATAAAGATTTTCACAAAGATTTACTACACAACGAATGTTAATAGAACAAAACTACCGATTTATTGAAATTTGTCCTTTTCTGGTCTAATAGAATTAAGTAACTAAATTTATTTCATGAAAATAATGAATTATGGTGATAAAATTATTTTTAATTCATTGCTTGACAGTGTAATATCTACATGACAACATTGAGTATTTATGTAGACTGATGTATGTTGTGATTATTATTTTTATTTTATGTAGTTGTAAACTTTGATACATTCTATTTATGCAATTAAAGCTTATTTTATAAGTTCCCATGACACAAATACATTACAAAAATAATGAGTACACAAACTGATGATCCCGGGTAAAAATATATAATAATAAGATGTTTCTAAATTGTAGTTAGCCAATTTTTCTGTAATCTTTTGAAAAATATGTGTATATTCAAGAAAAGTTTCATTGACGAAATTGTATAAATGTGCTTCAAAAATGTGTCTCATTTGTGATAGGATTAACATGTATGGTATGTTTCAGCATATCTATTGTATATTGATGTTGCTAGCCAAATCAGAACTTAACCATTGTGGGTCATAAATAGGTTTATTAAAATCGCTATTAAACCTATTGAAATTCAGAAAGAATGCTTTAAAGAAAACAGATTTTCTTGTTAATGAACCTCAAAAATTGTGATTGAACTGAAGTACTTAATTAAGTTAATAATACAAAATATTACTAAAAATACACATACTCATTTATATCTATTGTTTCTTACATCACATATATATAAGGCTGAACAATTTAGTGATAAATATTTTGTTTTATGTCATTTGAAATTTGTTTCAATAATTGTTAATTATTATTTTGCGATTTTTTCATTTGGAAATGGGGAATACGTTACGCCAAAATTTGTGATGAAAATATAGCATGGTTAATCGAAATTGATAAAAATAATAAAATTGAAATAGAAGACAAATATAATTACTCTCTTGTCTTTTTGTTAAAGTACTGTTTTATGTTAAACAAACTGTCTGTACTTACTTAATGACACTGCCTGTTCATAATAATAGGTATAAGATTAATTTCATCAAATTAAAAAAAAATCGAAGAAATCAATTCATATGTATATGTATACCTATTGAAATGCCAATATAGTTTTAAGGCTTTGCTTCCAGCTTGTGATGCAATGCGATTGTATAGTTGTTATGCTTAGCGGGCTAACATGCTGAGCGAAGATGACAAACATATTTATAGTCGGAATAATTCTTAAACCTATTAAACGGTGAGAGTTCGCCCATTCAAGCAAAAAATTTAGATGTTTCTGTCATCCGTATGTTGATTTGTAATTTATAAGGATTCATTTTATATTTTTGTACTTGAATCTAATATTAAAGGCAGCCTTTCTGTTTATATTCATAAATAATCATTAAAATTGCTCAATTCCATTTCATTATACATTTACATCGGTAATTTGATAGACTTAGGCATTCCAGTTAGGCAACTCTAAGGAATTTAATAATGTTTTGCATTTGGCTAAAGGCGTGTTCTTTACGTGAGTTCTGAGATTTGTCACTAAGATTTGTGTGCTGTTTTTATTACAAAGGTTATGATCGTAGAAAAAATCAGACATATTGTGTTAATCTTAGTTAGTCAGATTTAAATAAAAAAAAATAAAGATCTCTAGTAATATTGAGGTTGAGGAAAAATGTCTTGTTTCGTATTTTGCAGGCAGCTAAAAAACGTAATGAGTTAAGGACCCTTTATGCAAATTATTTAAAGCTTTAGTTCATTATTATATGTTATTTTTATAAAAATGCACGGTAAGGTCCCAAACGGCTTCGACTATCTGATGCTTAAACTTATTAAATGATGACAGTTCGCCCATTCAAGTAAAAAACTAGATGTTTCTGTCACCCATATGTTGATTTATTATTTATAAGGATTCATTTTATATTTTTGTACTTGGATCTAATATTAAAGGCAGCCTTTAAAAAGCAGTTTAAAATCATGAGTAATCATTAAAATTGCTCAATTCCATTTCATTATACATTTACATCAGTAATTTGAAAGACTTAGGTATTCCAGTTAGGCAGCTCTAAGGAATTTAATAATGATTTGCATTTGGCTAAAGGCGTGTTCTTTACGTGCTGGGATTTGTCACTAAGATTTGTGTGCTGATCTTATTGCAAAGGTTATCATCGTAGAAAAAATCAGACATATTGTGTTAATCTTAGTTAGTCAGATTTAAATAAAAAGAAATAAAGATCTCTAGTAATATTGAGGTTAAGGAAAAATGTCTTGTTTCGTATTTTGCAGGCAGCTAAAAAACGTAATGAGTTAAGGATCCTTTATGCAAATTATTTAAAGCTTTAGTTCATTATTATATGTTATTTTTACAAAAATGCACGGTAAGGTCAGGTAGACGAACCTGTTTGCGTGTGTTGTGCATCCTAAATATGAACCATAATCCGGCCCGTGCTAGTGTTTATAAATTTCATTTCGAACTTTACAATGTCTTGTTGCTTATATCGTTTGGCACTGTCAGTTTATTATTGATTTACTATTTGCTTCCTTTCAAATCAAATCTACTTAAGATTTGATTGATGAATTCGTATAAATGTTAATATTTCCAACTCTAACTATAACTATTAGTCTATAGAATGCGTGTTAGCCTCCTTATTTGCCATGTGGGACTTGTAAATTCTTTATGTATGTAATACTAATAAATACCACCTATATAAATTTCAAACTTAACTGTAACTGCCTCGGTGGCGCAGTGGTAGCGTACGCGACTGCTGTCCATGAGGTCTCGGGTTCGAATCCTGGGTCGGACCAATGTTTGTATGATCTGCAAATATTTGTTTCGGAGTTTGGGTGTTTTCTATGTATAATATGTATGTATTTACAAAAAAAAGTATTTATGTATTCATATCAGTTATCTAGTACCCATAATACAAAGCCTGCTTAGTTTGGGACTAGATGGCGTTGTGTGTTAGATGTCCGAAATATTTATTTATTTAACTTTTCCATCTTTCCATCTTTCTTTTATAGTTTATCGACCACTTCTACGCGCAAGTTTTAAGAAGATATAATATTGGTCGAGTATAAGTATAAATTAAAAATTGTGAAAGATTCGATTTGCAGGCAATCAAAGAACTTACAAGGCCGTGCAAAGTAAAGAAGGGGGCAAGCAAATAATCATTAATAAACGATACTAATACGATATATACTTTCAGTACCAAAAGTAAAATGCAACTAGACATCCCGTTTTAATCTTTAATACTGATTATATTTTAGTTAGGGATTGTAGGTATAAAATTAGATAAGGTTAAAAAAGAGAAACAGGAAGACTTCTGTCTGCCAACATATTACCACAAACAATTGTTTCTAGTAATGTTCTCAAAGTATTAAATTACTCATTTCAATAGTTGTTTGTGACGTATAAAAAGAACCTACAGAAATGCTGATTATTTATGCTACCAGCTTATATATAACTTCGTGCAGTAAGGTATAAACTGCTAGCCAATGTTTTCCCATCGTCCCAATGAACTCTTTGCTGGCGGACAGCAACTTACTAATTAATAGCCCTATTTTTTACGGTGTAGCTGCTTTCCTAGTCGGAAATTGACTAGCGCATTCTACCTGTTGTGTTATAACATTTTGAGTATAGTCTCATTATGACTTATAACCCCTGGAGTGATTAATGTGCATCATTATAGTGGTCCCCTTGAAATTTCATGAGTATTGCCTATGTACAGATGCTTAAAGTAAAACGTTGAAAACTAAACAAAAACACAATTTACGAAGACATTAGAGCTATTACGTCATCCGTGTGTACATTGTCGAGTACAGGTCTCATACATTTTTTTTTTCTGAGATAAATAAAATCGGTAGCTGCTCTTTGTCCACCAGATGCTACACTTGTTTCAGTTTAAGAACTCCGTAGATCGAATAATTTTCATCTAATAGTTAAGTTTTAATTAATCATATCTTGTCTTTGTTAGGTTTCTTAGCATCATAAGTTACTTGATATCCAGACAAGTTTATAAATCTACGAGAAGCGTTATCATGTTTTTTATAATTGATTGTTTGATTTTTATGTATGTTACTTTGGTGGTTATTATAACAGTAATAATTCCAGCCCACAAATCTTGTTTCTGTGTTGTATTTTGAATATCGTAATTTAAACCGGATAAAACGCCTTTTGTAAATTTGCTTGAAGACAAATGAATAAACCAATAACCAAGAAGTTTACCTTTCGTGTGAAAATAAAAATAAGTCATTGAAAATAAACTGAATATATTTCAGTTTTTGTCAATATAACGTATGCTTGATTGAATTAATTGAGTTTATTAAAACATTTACCAACGCGCCATATTATGTCTGCAGGAGAAAAATGAAGTAGAAAATCAAAGAATTAAAAAGAAAAAACATTTAACCATAAATACTAATTTTTTAACGTCTTCCATTAAATTGGTTTTAAATATAGTTTTATCTGAGTTGATGCGATATTAACTTATGCATTATTTTATGCTTCTGACGCATCTGCGTCTTAAAAAGAACACATTAATCACAATTTATCTAACGTTTGTTTTAAGGCACTCCGACATGTTGTACTTTCAGATGTGTTCATATAACTTGAAATACTTTAACGTCCTATCAGTTATTAAAAACAGATTTCATAAAAGTATTTTTTGAAAGTTAAGTGATAGACATACTATTTTGAGCTCGAGACATTAATCGTATGTCGGTTCACCCCAAAAACCCTAATCTAAGAAACTAATTGATAAAACTACTTAACCATTAATCTTGCCGTACTTATATAAAGTGTTTTAAAATCTTTTACATCGAATTATTATTTTAAATTATTTTTAGTATTTCTATATTTAGTAACAAAGATTTTCATGGTCATGATGCACTCTATTATTTACACATTAAACAAAGTGACCGAATCTGTACTAGCTTACAGGAACTGATCATAACGATTTTTGTTACTCAATTTAGGTACAATTTTATGCTTTCGAATACTTAATTTGATGAACTCTTCATTAACTGTCTTGTTCATTATGTATTTCCACTTTGCTGTGATCTTGTGTATTTATAGTAGCTAGAAATGCCTTCATGCCACGAAACACACCAATTACAAAGTGAATGTAGTACTTAAAGATATTCATGAATTTTTGATATTCTTTTGTCATATTTACACGATTTACTATATATTCCAGTTTTTAAGGCAATAGTGACATCTTGCAAACAAACATGAGCTGATGTTATCATTTGCCGTCAATAGCAATAAGTAGATTAATATAAAATAAGTATAGAATGAATAACAAAAATTCATGAGTGCAAAATTTACATGTGACGAGGTTGTCAAGTATGAGATGATATAGTCTATTCAATCAATCATGTTAGTAGGCAGAATGATAAATAACAGATATCGATTATATTCTATTGAGGTGTTCGTCGAGTCTTGTTATTTAAAGACATCCATGTCATATATGGCAACCTTTCCACTATAAACCGAAACACCAAACCGATCATTTAATAGTTATAATCGATATAAAAATACTGTTTATTTACTTATGATACGTAAATAACTAGGTAATATAAATAAAAGATAGAAGTTTTGATACTTTATGCATTTCTCAATGTTTCCATTTGGAAACATTGAGAAAATATGTCCAGAAATTTGTAATAGAATAATCCACTCACACTGTTGTTTTAACGCATATATTTATAGGGTACAGATGGGGAATAAAATTGACAATTTATTCGCCATTCGAATCTTGAGCGTAATCATTTACATGCATAATAAGATGTATATCATATGCGATAATACTTTATTTATTAAGTAAGAAAAGACGCCTCAATCAATATTGATGGACACATTCTATCACGGCCATCACGAAATGTAAACTGTCACAAAATGTGTTCTCTAACTAAACTGCGCTGGTATTTTAGTATAATAATAAATTTCAAAGCGACACAAATTGAGCTTATAATTACATCGTGAATCTGTATTATATTATCTATTTGAAAAGTGAGAAAAATTATTAACATAGTCAATATCAGACTGTCAATAATGTGATTGTGCTCAATGTGATGTCGGAAACTAGTTATTATAAATATAACAAGTGACACGAGATAATCACGAAACTTTACCTCGTTTTATATACATTTTACTTATTGTCAATTGCTCTGCTCTGTGATGACAAGCTCTTGAGTTTAAGCAAGGACATAATAATATTGCGAAATGTTGGCAAAATAGTTCATAAAAACAGCTATTAGTATAGAGAAAACAGATAAAATAAAGAAGACAGAAATAAAGAAAAATTACTACTTTGTAAGGAAATCTCTCTTTTGTTTACTGAACAAAGAAGGAAAGGAAAGCCCATACTTATTCAATAAATGCGAAAGTAATTTTGTCTGTCTGTATGATACGCATTCACGGCCAAACCGCTCCACCGATTTCAATGAAGGCAAGCAAAGACGGCGCGGTTAGTACCTGGATGGGTGACCGCTGGTGGCATTTTACCATGAGCGTCTCCGTGATTCGGAGGTCACGTTAAGCAGTCGGTCCCGGTTGTTATCATAGGATAACAGTCGTGAAGCTTAGTTGGAGGCCTTCGGGCGGCTTAAAAACATCCAACAGTAAGATTACGTAGCCACAACGTTGTCTTGCCAGTCCACAACCCGCACTTGGCCAGCGTGGGGACGTATGGCCTTAACCCTCTCCTGAGAGGAGACTCGAGCCCAGCAGTGGGACATTATGGGTTGTTGATGATTGACTCGTGTGGCTTGGTTCTAAATTATTGAGAAATGGTATAAATTAATATTTTGGATAAGGTAATATGATTATTAAGCTTATTACACTTTTGTTATACCCAACTAAACTAAACCAAAACCTATACGAATGCATGAGTAGACAAGAAATCCCGTGCCTAATATAATATCTTGCCAAAACAAGATGTGCAGCTAATTTCATTTCAGGGTACAAATCTGTCACTAATACGTTTAAAATACCAGCGTAGATTAGTTAGCTCAGTACCCCGATATGTGATACGCTCTAGAGCCATAAACTTATGGATTAATTAGTTTAAATTGCTTAAGCAAACAAATTAGATATAATTTTTATCAAACAAACAAGCAATGGGAAAAGAAACAGTAGTAACACCAATAATAGCCTAAATAATTGTAATACATAGAGTGATGTTAGATTTTATTTATAAGTATTCTTTTTATATAGATTAAGCGGGTGGCACGTTGTTGGCCGTTTGTTCGGCACGATTATATTTTAAACAGCGTGCGCCTGTGGTATACAGAGATAGTTATAAAATTAGCGCAGTTTTAAATCTTTACTATGAATCAGTATAGGTGAAAGAAACAATGAAAATGTAAGCTTGGCTATAATTTATGTAATAAACTATTAATATTTCAATTGTGTGTTTTTATTTATTTCCTAGGTAGTCATCGAATTTATCTGGATGACTATTTTTTTAAACTTTAACTAAACTAAATTCTGAAATCAGACCTGCTGTGACACAGTTATTTATTTTTCCAGATAGATATCTGATATTCTTTTTTTTATTAATTTTGTTAGAACGGTAGCCCAGCAGTAAAGTTGTTACCAAGTTTATTGTTATCACGTGGCAATAACACACTAAAATAAAATATAGTTTTATTAATAAATACTTAGAATTTAAAACAATCGTAATTTTAACAGAATATATTGAAATCTTCCATACACGTAATAGAACGGGAAAGTAAGTTTCAACCAGAAATAAGGCCTGTTTGTCTTGTTTTTCGAAGCTTAACTAAATAGATATTAAGTGCTTTTGTTTAACCGCTCGCGTTCATTCTTTGTAATTTTAGGTACAGTCAACATTATATTCATTTGTACTTTCAAAGCATTCATAATTATGTCAAAAACATTTTATTTTAATTTTAAGCTGGCGGCCATAGCCCTCCAATTGTAGTACACATTGAAAGTGGTCTAAATACTGACAGATTGTTCATATTGATGTGATAAAATTGGTTGTTCAATGGTATCTATGCATGCAAACAAGTCAAAATATATTTACAATGAAGAAAAATCAACGTAATTGCCCGTAGCTAGAGTTTACTTTGCAATATAATTATTTATTTTAAATATTTGCTTGCCTTTTTGCATGACGTAACTGACATGTCTTTTCTTTCGAATGTTTTTTAAAAAGAAACCTATTGTTGTATTCTAAAATATTAAATTGTATATATCTGAAAAAATGAGTATGGGGGCAGGTATTTAAATGAAATAGAGCCATTTGATTTTCTTTGAAACAGAACCTTTTTTGAGAAATAATTAAATCATAATGATCTACGTATTAACGTCACGGTATGATGTGATAAGTTGTTGTCTTTCAACTGTGATAATAATTTTAAATATTGTTATTTTCATATTTTTTTAATATACCCTGTCATTTATACGACCAAACAAAGCATCACTTAGCACATTTATACTGGGAAAATGATTCCATTACCTTGGGAGAGCCATGCTACGGCACGCATGAGCCGACTCAACCGGAGTGATAAGATGGCCTCACAGAAAATCGGCTGAAACAACACCTGCGCTGTGTTTCATTGAGTGAGTGAGGAAAACGGAGGTCCATACCCCAATCCCTGTCATTAAAGAACTTGGCTGACCGACCGTCATTGTAGCCAGCCTAACAATGACTTTTGGCTAGTATGGATGCTTATATAAGCATCTTTGTTGTTTTAAGCAAATTTGTCGTTTAATGGCATATGCCATTAAACAACAACTTTGAAAACATTAATATGAACACAATCATCTTACACAATGTTGACAAGTGATAGTTAAGATGTTTTGACCACTTTGAATGCCTACATCAAATTGAATTTAATTTCTGCCAACATAAAATAAATGAATGTTCTTTACATAACTTTGAGTACTTTGAAAGCACAAATGTATATGGTGCTGACTGTACTTGGTTGAGGTTTTGTGTGTCTAGTATCCATAATAAATATTCTTTCTTTTTCATACAGTGCTAACAGGACGATGTCATGTAATTCTGTCAATTCAAGTGCGATGGAAATACGTGGGTTGTTTACAAATTAATTAATTAAACAAAATTAACAATGAACTGAATATGGGGCTTTTTTGTTATTAGTACACTGAAACAAACAGGCAAGTTCAAATACAATATATATATGTTTTAATTATAAATATAGATAATTGACAGACAAACTCAAATCAAAATTGCAACATTCATACGTATACAGGCCAAAGTTTGAAGTCATTACAGCGAATAAAAATCGTCAAAGCGATATTAAATATTGTCTCGGTTATATATAATGTAATATCGGTTAATATCACCCAGAAAAGATATCGATACTTACTAAAATCGCCTCTTTCTTTCTTGAGGTCGAGACAATAATAGAAAAATCAATATTGACTTTCAAAAGAAAAACAGATTTACTAAAATAAAATTTTAATGTCAAATATATATGGACCTAATATAAATTATATCGATGTACAAACAAACACCCAAATACAATATCTCTGTGTCAAACGACGCGTTTATAGTACCTATAAAAATGTTTGTTTTTTTTACACAAAATCAAGTAAAATTAAAAGCAAATTACAGTAATGTGTTAAAGTTATATATTTAAATTTTAATCATCACGTTACATCAACGGCTTTTAATTGTCTATTGTTGTACATAAGCCTCTCCTTAGAAAAGAAGTTTTGGCTAGAGCCATAATGGGTACCGCACCGTGTTGACGGAGGCGGCGTGCGCCTTGGCCGGAACCCGCAACCATGGGATTTGGAGGCGAAGTGCTCGCTGAAGTTCATCAGTGGTCGGCTGACTGCCGGGTGGAGAACGGCTTTCGCCCTGCGCTCAAAGAGGAACGCGAGTGACGTGAAGCCGCTCTTCGAGGTACGAGGCTCTACGCGCTGACTTTGCCGCCGTGGAGGCTCTCCAGTCGGTCATCCTTCAGTGTCCTTGTCTTTTCCGGGAAAACAGCTTTAGAAGTGTTACAGAAATATGTAATTATAAGGGTCTCGATACTTCTATTAACAATCATTAACAAATCGATTTGCAAATAAGCACCTATATAATTCATACAACACTTATTCAATTAATGAATACCTATTGCAATATCATCATCTGTCGTATCGCACAAGCTATTAAATAATAGCCGTTACGGCTAATTAATTGTACTTAATGTTGTTCGTATCGGCGGTGACCGCTTTTTAAAGTTATTTTAGTTGGCGTTGTAAATTGCTACAACATAACGCATGTGACAAAATGTCCTGATAAGATAATAAAACAGTACAAGTATTTTTACTTAACGTTTCCGATGAGTTTTCATCAGGAAATTATACATTAAATATAAATATTTAGATCAAAATCTATAGCTATCGCAAGCTTAATAATCCAATTGTCGCGTCACGGAATACATATCAATATTTACAGGAAATTGTAATGTATAGGTACCTAAGTATTTCAATTCAATGTCTATCATGGACATACTGAGAATTTCAACATGAATACATATATAAAACCTTAAATGCTGTATCGAAAATAGGGAAAAGATACCACGAAAATTTTATGAACTGATGTAATTAGGCATACCAGTGACCGCCCAGTGGTCTAAATTTGTTTATAATCGATATATTTTTTTTTTTAACTTTTTTATGCTACTCCTCCATATAAATTTTAACTATTCTTAATTTTATACTCCAACGTTAGTACAATTTTCTAAAAAAAATATTACAATTAAAACAATACATTTACTACCCCGCCACGTCCCCTCCACATTTTTGGAAGAGATAAGGGGAGAGACAGATACAGTAAATAGTATGGCTGGTTTGGTGTATTTATTCTTAATATTGAGAATAGAAACCAGAAGAATCAAGAGATTGCTAGTCAATAACAACTTGGCAACGTACCGGCGAGGTGTTTGTTGGTCCTACGTATTTATAAGTCTTCCTATGTTTTACTTAATTAAAGCAACACAGTTATTTTGTGATTTTAAAATACGTAAGAAGTTATATATAGTAATATTCTAATAAAGAAAACACTATTTGATATCTATATTATAATATTATAAAGACATAAATTTTCTTTTTTTGAATTTTGTTTGTATGGTTGTAGGGGTAATCTACGGAAGTACTGATCCGACCCTAAAAATGATTTCACTTATAGAAAGCCACACTGTTGAGGAATTGCATAGGCCATATTTTATTACGATTGAATAAAGATTCAGTTAAAAATAATATTATTTGCAAATCAAGTCGAAGAAAAGCGGGCGATTAACGCCCAACGAAGTAGGCAGGGATCGGCTAGTTACACGTAACCGATAGTGTGAATAGACGATGCTAGTATAAATTCGTAATAGACACGATGCCGTTTCCTGCTATGCAGGTTTAGCTCCAAGGACAGTTTTTTTATGTATGAGCCAGCCTAAGTGTGTTCTCTACCTGGAAGCATGAGCAGAATCTAAGAGTAATGTCCACCATGCTCACTGCAAATGTAGACAACGCAACAACGCAGCAGGGTGACCCACTCATGGCGGTCTATTTAGATGCTTCTGCTTCATTGGCTCGCCGGTCTCGCACACAGCAATGAAACATGACAGCGCACAAGTTATCATTTTAGGTTGACTTTCTGTGAGAGGGTAGTACCAGTTTGTGCTGAAATCAGCGTGGCTCTTCTACCTTGAGAAGTTACATGGTATTTGACAATACAAATTCTAACACCATCAAACGAGCAAATTGTCCATAAATACTGTTACAATTAAAAATAAGCAAAATATAACTTTTGAATTTAGAATCAATTATCTTATATCAATAAGAGACACATTGATCATTTGTTAACTAATAATTTAAAAAAGAATGGGTTGGTAAAATCAAAACAACCACTTAAGTGGTACGCAAAGGGAAGTCACTGATAAATTTAGTTAACGGATGAGATTTTTTATACAATTGAGCAATATTTTAACAAACATTATATTTATGCTGAAAGTTTTGAAGAAGCTTCCCAATTAGTCAACAGAGTACACCGTGGACATTATGCGAGTTTAGTGATGGTTTGGTGCTAGCTATGGCTTAGCTATGTAAGAGTGACTGAGTCATATTTTTGTGAAAAAGGTATCAAAACATCGGCACAAGTGCATCAAGATACCATTCTGGAGAAGGTTGTTCCTTAACAACACCATGTTCAATAACCAAGAATGATCCATTCAGCAATAATCTTGATTAGAAACGAATATTCCGGACTTCATCAGAGCTGAAGACTGTCCGTTGTATACTCCTGGCCTTAATCCACTGGATTATGATTTATGGTAAGTTTTAGAGACTAAGGCTTTCTCTTCACGCCATGATAATTTGGAGTCCCTAAAACAATTCATATTGGCATTCCTCTGGGTGCATCGGCCTACGTATGAATTTGGACAAAACCAAGGTCATGTTCAAAGAATATGTTCTACCGGAAGAGATCGCGGTACACGGTGCCGTTCTCAAAGTTGTTCAAAAATATGTGTAACTGGGGCAGACTTTGCAATTAGGTAGAAGCAACTTCGAGGACGAGGTGAACAGGAGAATTCAGCTGGGTTGGGCAGCGTTTGGGAAACTTCACCAGGTTTTTCCATCGTCAACGAAAGTCTTCAATCAGTGCGCCTTACCCGTCATGACATATGGTACCAAAACGTGGTCGAGTTAATCGTATCAGGAATGATGTGATTTGGTAAATAAGTACTGTTATATGGATATACATAGATTGTAACATATTATGTAACAGTTTAGCACTACACGGGATAAAAATGAACAAAGACAGAAAGTAATGAAAAAAGTAGAGTTCATTATGTATTTCACGATCAAGGTTAGTATAACTTATAGATTTATTTTTAATATTTATATAAATTTTATTTGAGTAGATGACTATAATCTCATATTACAAAAAAGCTCTGTTTTGTATTCTGAGGCTATAATATATCACTATCTTTTGGCGTTATGTTAAGTTATGCGTGACGTCAGTGACGTGTGTGTCGTGCACGGGTGTACAAGCCTAAGGGAAGAAGGTATGTGTAGAATGAATTTCTGTAAAATATTATACCTACTCTCATAGTCATACACATCAAGGAGTTGAATTATGTAAAATCAAAGGAAGGAGACGTTGAAGTAGAAACATGTTATACCGTCATACAGAAATATGCACGTAAATGTGAAGAATGTGTTACTTCGTGATGTTTTCCACATACATAAGTTCTAGTAAGAAGTTGTTAGAAGAATCCATACTTCTTTACATAGTAATGAAGTAGCTTGTCTCAACGGATATTAATGCAGTGTTTATGTTTCCTTTTTAATGATTATCATGTTTTATTGTTTTTTTCTTATTTTATAATGTTCAAAATAGAATCCGTTCAAAGACGCCATTGAGCTAACCTCAATTACAAGAAGCTTTTATATCAATTAAAATAAAAGAACATACGAAAGGCAGTTATTACAATCAACTGGCTTACTCGTTTTAATGCGTTAAGGAAAATGTATGGTCATTAGAACCAAGCCAATCTTTACAAAGCAAAAAGATGAAATGGCTCTTCTAATATAGATGCTTAGTTTCGTTATGACTAATATTGAATTATAAGAACTGAAATGAAATTTTGGAATAAGCGGGAAAAGTCATGAAGGTGTAAAGCTTGTGCAGTTTGAATATACATGATACGTATTTGCTACATTTAAGACCATGACACAACTCAAAACCGTGCTAACTGGAAAATGCTGACAAGGAAGGCCATTCCTAAGTAAATAGGATAAGTTCTAGAAGGAAGATTAAAAGATTTTACTATATTTTTCAAATACCTTACAAATGTATAAGTAATCAGTAATCATTACGATCAAAATAATGAGATGTGTGATCAACGTTGGGCTTGAACGCATGTTGTGCCTGTTGTTGCTCCGATCGATACCCGTGCATCAACAAATTGATACCGACAATATAAACTGCCATCGTGTTGTACCGATCAAATTCCTTTAATAATAATAGTGATTTTAGTAAACTCAATTCAATTCAAATATTAACGATTAAAAATAAAAATTATTAAGCTATTCCAAATTATATCCTTCAAAAAGACTGTATTATTATTTAATTAGCATACCAAAAAAAAACTTACACAAAATCACAACAACTTTTGTTATCCAAAACCGGGTTAGTGGTTATTCCATTTATCAGATATCAGAGTTAGATTATTATCTTTAAAGTATCTAAATTGATAGTATTACTATATTTGTAATCCTATCACCTTTATCATAAAAGGATACAATTGTCTGAAATAAATCGTGATAGTAATCATTTATAAGAGGAAATATAATCGTAAGCAAGATAAAACATGTGTAAGGAGCGTAATACGTTCAGACGAGATAAGAACAACATATATAAACTTAGATAAGCAGTACTTGTTGAACACGGAGTTTAAGTGCCGGTCCAATGAAATAGGTATAATATAATAGGTAGAATTTTAAAAACGACTACCTATTTATTACCCGACTGCGAAAGAAGGAGTGTGATGTTTTTCGAGTGTATGTGTGTATGTATATTTCTTTGGCACGCCCTAGAGACTAAACGGTTTGTCGTATTTTTATATGAGTGGTGTCAATAAATTTGCCTCAGTAGTGAGAGTGACACTGGGTACATTAAAATTAAAAAACAAAAACAAATTAATCATTGAATTTTTAATGTAACTTCTATCACTGATTGCAAATCGTAATGGAAACCCCGCACGAAAAAATATGTATGTGAAAAATAGATGTCAGATAGATGTGACATATGCAATATGTATGTGCGCTCAAAAAAATATGTTAGATATATTTTCAGATATATGTTATCAAACATTTTCATATAAATGCCAATATATATTTCAAATATATCGAAATATAAAGGTTGCATATATTTATGTTTGCATGTTAACATATATACGTAGATATATACTAATATACATGCCGAAATCTATATGATATATATATTGACATTTATGTGCGCACATTTATGAGCATTAATTATTAATATGTATTACTAAGATAACATTTTCTAGTTAAAACAAAAAATATGACATATCTTGTGATAAAAGTGGAATAAATAAATAGCAATTTATTATTGAAATTATACCTATACAGGAAATTCATTATCTGAATCATATTTGTACCTTAATTACTCACATGTACGTTTCAAAAAAAAAACCAGGCGGGCAAATAAAATATATCAAAATATATTTAGACATATACATCTAAATACATTTTGTTATACATACGAAAATGTATGTTGACATATATTTGAATAAATATACAGACAAATATCTCAATATATATGTACACATATAATTTTACGCAAAAAAATGCTGAAATATATACGACATATATTATTATACATTTTCACATCTATATTGACATATATTTTTCACATATGTACATATTTTTCCGTGCGGGAGCGTCTTGACAATCCCGATAATATTATCAAAGAATAGGGACCCTTAGTAAATATTATTGGTAAACAAAGTAATCCTATGATTTAAAGGGAAATCCCATTATGATCTAATCTACTAAACACTTATCAATACGTATCAAATACTAGGGAACTAGATATGTTGTAATTCGTGAACACGCAGCGCATTTAATGGCGTATAAAATAGGACATCACTGAGCAAATAGATTTAATAGGTATATTTTGTACGTTTCTATATATTTTTAAATGTCAAAGTGTAAACTTCCCAAATTAATGCCTTTGCCGAACATAATGGACGCAATGGATGCTATGTGTGCATAGAAAATACTTCCTTATTTGAAGGAGAATACAAATATATTTGGTGCAATTAGATGTGACGCTTAAGATTATATTATTATGTATTTCCTAAAATCCTCTGTGACGATTTGGCGTACAGTAGTTTTTTTTTATTTAACTTATAATGTATGAACAATGTTTGCTCAGATGGAGTCTAGCAACTCAATTTTGAAGCAGATATGTTCAAGCCATTGACTTGAAATTTTGCACAAATATGTATATCGCGTGACTGCGCAATATAATGATGACATGAACCTTTAATCAGATGACGCAACCCCTTCGGGCTTAAGCTCGTTTGACTCGTCAGTGTTTTGTCTTTAGGCAGTATCTAGAGTCTGATGATGGAGCTGGAAGATAGCCAAAGGAACTTTGCTATAAAACAACAGAACTCCATCGAGTATAGTCTCATATGATTCGTCTTGGTGAAGATGGTCATATGATCTAAGTAAGAAAACGATGTAGGTAACCGTTTCGAATTTGGGACTTTGTTTTCGTGGTTCGTGTTGATAAAGTATTTGAGGCCTAGACAATATCCATATGCAACCCCATTGGATTTGGAACAATAAGTTCGTTCATTTGTTATGAATGTCAATTCCATGGTGAACAGGCTGAGAAATCTGTCACAGAGGGACAGATTTCCCAGCCCGCTATTATTCCTATATACTAAATAGTAGTTACATACTAAAAAGTAAAAATAAATAAAAAAATCTTCTTTTAAAACAACCTTTTATTAGGTGCTAAAAGGATAAAACTTTTCTTCTTCTTTGGATGATATGGCAACCAGCTGGTTCAGCTATTTCTGCCAATGTCAAGTATTTAAAGTCTTCAATTCTAAGTCTTCCGAGTCTTCAAGTCGTCGTCATGATGTAATTAATGATAAAAAATATAAAAAATGTGGATGACAAGAAATGGGGACCGTCTTTCGCCGATAAAACTTTTTTTTAAAATTTGTTCTATGATAGACATTATGTCAATGCTATGACATTGTGTCTATCGTATATAAGTTTGTTTCAAGAATTACCTATGTAGACGAAAATAATAATTAAATGTGCTTAAATCTCGATATAAGCTTTTATGCTATACTGGTGGTAGCCCAGTGGTCGAAATATGGCCTCATGTTTATGTTTTTTTTCACCAAAACTCGTAAATAGTTGCTCAACTATAAAATAAGATATTGATGAAGAAATAACACAACACACATACATATATATAATCGAATCGGCTAAAGTAGACTCCACATACACCAGTCCAACTTACTGATTATATTTTCAAGGATTGATATAAACAATATAGGGGAGAGGGGGTTCCCCTGTCTTACTCCTCTTCTAATAGAAAAAGACTGGCCAATGGACTCGAGTTTTGTCCTTCCTATATTTGTTGCTGTAAATGCTCTGGATAGTTTTTTCATACATCCAATCCTTGCTCTTCCAGGCCCTTCGCATGTACTTATGTGTGACACCGAGTCGAAGGCTTTTTTGGACAGTAAAAATTATATATATAATTCTCTGCAGCTCTTGGTATTTTTCTATAGTTAACTCTAACGTTTGGTTGTGGCTCACTGTTGTAAAACCCTTCCTGAAGCCCGTTTGTTTTACAGGTTGTTTTGTCACTAGTGTACTGCTCATTCTTTTGATTATTATAGTAGAGAGATTGTAGAGTTTGCTGGGTAGTAAGCTGATTGGTCTATAGTTGTAGATATTTTAATACTATTAAAAATTTATAATTAAATAAATAAGCAAAGCAAGTAAGCAAACAATACGAGATCCTTAAATCTGGGAAAGTTCTTAGCCGTACAGGACTTATCTAACAAAGAAGTGAACAGAAGAATAATTAACTCTAAAAACCTGGCAAAGACACAGGTCTCTCAAACAAGTCATGAAAAATGTGGTAGGTTATAATATTAGTTTGTATAAAGCATACATTATCCTATTTTTTAAAATTATATATTATTGTACTGGCACACTGTACATGTTGAGCAAAGTGTAAGTACAGTGAATAGCTGATTAAATAAATAAAACCTTACATTTTCATCCTTCCGGGTTTCACATACCACTGGCAGATCTGACCATCCACACTAAAAGTTGAAAACAAATTAACAGTTTGACAAAGAGGCATTATAAGAATTATGCTGGAGCTATGGCTAATTAATAAATCGAAAACCACTAAAATTGGATAAATAATAAAGCTGATGTTGTGATGTAGAATAAAAACCAAATCGTTGAAATAAAAAAGAAGAGATATATGTGGAGATCTTAAGCAGAGAGAGGGACTAAAAATTACGGAATTATTGTAATGTAAAATATACGGAAAGTATTGTAAAAGATATAGGGGGAAGCAATTATACAGAAGGGAAGACGATCTACCTTGGACCGAAACAAGTGAAGGGAATTACAGGAGGCCTATGTCAGAAGATGACAAAATATGGTTAGTGATAAAAGTTAATAATAGATTATTTAATTTCAGATAAGTAGTTCATAGTAAGTGGTTATGAGTTCCATTGACTTCCAAGACAAATGTGATGTGTGTAATTAGCACGTTCCTTTGTCTGGGCGTAATTTATATAAGTAAAAAAGCTGATACATCATCTACGAATCATCGTTGATTTATAGCCTATAACCTCCCGCGATAAATGATATGATTAATGCGTCCAACCAAATCAACTCTTCAGCTTTATAACGTTTGTGTAGATAAACAAGTGTTACATTATTATCAACTAGATTAAGATTTATCCAATATAACTGTACATAACAAATTACACGAAATAAAGGCTATTTTTTATTTATTTCAAAAAGAGGTTTAATCAATTCGTCTGTGTTTGTCGTTTGCATGTGTCAACCGGTTTTCAAATTTCTTTTTGTATTCGAAAACAAAATTAGTTCCTATATCATCGTGTCAGGATCTGAAGAAGGCTGAGGTTCCAGACGATTGGTAAAAGACATCGGTGCCATACCCGATACAAATTAAGTAATACAGGCTAAATAAAGAATTAAGAATTCAGTACAATTACAAGGAATGTGATAATTTTTAAACTTCAACCAGTTTATTAGACTCGTTTAGAATGTTTATACCAAGCATGAAAATCCTCGCAGCTTCAAAAAGACTAGAAGGTACATATTTCTGTAATGGTGTTACTTTTTTATTGAGGATGATACATATTTTATTATTAAATAACTTTCATAGTCAATATTTAGTAGTTAGTATGCATACGTATGCGTATGTGTGTATGCAAAGATTGTATTTATGATATTTATGTTATATAATGATATCTTCATGTACCTTGAACATCCTTGTACAATTCGAACAATAATTTTCACTTGCTTCAAAAATTCACCTACTACATGTAGCTCTGCACCATCTAAAGGTTGACTGGAAGATAATGCCCATGGCATTAAGTCCGCCTTTGGCAATGTAATTGCATGAAGATTAAATAAATAAATAAATATTTTTCCTTTTAGTTCTCTTTGTTAGTACTGATTGAAGTCGGTTCAACTATTTTTGAAAAGATTTGTGCCATATTATGTTTTAAAGTACCTACTTGTATATAAAAGATAAACATGGAGCTACGGATGCGGTAATACTAAATGAGATGAAGTAAACAGATTTTTGGGTACCTAATACACATAAAAATATACTGTATTTATTTGAATAAATAATTAGGTATACACAAGAATTGTTACATAGAAGATTCGAGCCAATATATTTTATGCTTTTTAGTGTTTCTAGGCAGCGAGTTTTCGTTAGATGGTTGTTTGAAGTCAGTTTATTTTTTCATTTTTAATTTTACCATTTTTAATACAAACAATCGTAGATAGTATTTAAGTAAACTATTTCATAAAATTTGAGCGTATAAACATACGTAAACGACCACCTAAAAATGTTTTCCTCCTGACGCTAATAGCTGTAGTGGTTTGCAGGCGTATTAAATAACGGAGCATAGTCTACAAAATTATGTCGAGATGCAACATTTCTGTTACTGAGAGCGTGGCCTCTGGGGCAATGGGGATCGTGTACAAGTTCAAATGACCTGCGCCTTGTCGTGGTCAAAGAGAAGCAGGCGAGTTACTAAAAGCAAAACACATGAAGGGATTAGTTATCATAGCGCTTAGCTATAACCGGAGAACGTTACTACTGCTAATCATTAGTTTTGAAACATTTTCGTCCAAGTTATACCGAAATCTTCACCAACCGCAACGCTATATTGTGAACGCTCGCCATGAAAATGAATTGATGTAAAACAAACTCACCCTAGACCCTCTGGACATTTCAGTAAACATAACGCCAAATACGGTCACCGATCTGACTAGAATAAATTCAGACAAGATCCTCAGGGCCAGGGATTTAGGAAAAAAAAGTTGTGCTGAGTCGCGTAACCCCCCTTTTGCGTTGGTGTTACTCTTTGCGACCAAGAGCCCAACAAAATGTTTAACAACCCGCATGATGAGAAAGCTTTACGCGAAGGACAACAGTTGAGGCTAATTTTAAATATTTAAATCCATCCAATACAAAAATAGGTGTATACTTAGATTTAGTGTAGGTTGCTGATCCAAACATCAGCTTTGCATGTTTTTTCTTTCCTACAGACAACCTGACACTACTACCTAATCTTAATAAGTCCCTATTCGTGTATATGTATGGTCAAAGAATCATTTTCTAACCCCGAATCGTTTTACTTTCTATCATCAGCTCACCTGAATGACTTGAAAGTATACAATTAAAGATCTATATAGATACATATGAAATTGAGAGAATCATCATCCAACTCCTCATCCCCATCAACCGTTAAGAAATTATATCTTCCATTATCAGCTCATCAACATGAAATGATGACCATCAGATGCAAATACTGGAAAAGCTAACAAAGAAAGCTAAAAAAGAAAATATATGAAAAATATAGTACTTACGGGCCTATAAATTTGAGGCTTTCACTCGATTTTCTTAGGATCCCATCATCAGATCCTGATATGATGATAACGAGACCACATCGAGAGCATGCCCCTTTGAATACAAAAAGAATTTTAAAAATCGGTCTGCAATTGACGGAGTAATTGATGAAAATGCATTAAAGACATAAGATGGGAAACATACCTATAATTTGTAGGTCACATTACATTTCCATTAATTGTTCAAATATTAAAGGTTAATTAGTTTAAAGCATTTGGTATAGACAACGGTAAACAATTTCCTACGACTATTAACTCACGTTACCAATCCATAAAATGTTTAACATTAGAACTTCAGGCATAATTTTTGTTTAGCTGTAGATTTACATCTATTGGGATTCAAAGTTTGTAAATTTATAAAATGCATTGTTTTTTTTTAAATTGAAAATCTTTTGACCAAAATTTAAAGTAATTGCTATTAAATGGTTTGTTTCTGTCTATTTTTATTACAGAGGAGTAAGCATTTATGTTCCGTACCCAATGCTTACAGTAGACTCATTACTTAACGGGTCCATACATGCGCCCTAAAAAACGCTTGCAACATAAAGTTGGCCTAGTAGTTTGCAACCAATGATCAACTGCATTTTCTCACAGATTTTATGGATTCCTGGGCAGATACATATATCTATCCGCAAACCAAGCAACTCTGTAAAAAGAACACATCTGATTGGCTAAAATCTCTAAGCTACGAAGAAACGGAATGTTTAGTGTTGTTCCTTGCTAACAATTGCACTCTGGTAACAGACTTATTGGATCATCATCTGTAAGACGGAGATGATTATACTGCGTTGTTTTAGGGTTAGCACATACATACATACACACGCGCACACATTTATACAAGACATACATATCTACAATAACTCACATCGCGTACGCTCACAAACATAAGCTTACAAACTCCTACAAATTATGCCATCGTTACCCTTATGTTCTTTTTTACTCAAATATTTCACTTGTTATTGTTAATCATAGTGGTTAAACTTACTTCAAGCTCTTGATTCTAGACATAGGAGAGGCTGGTAATCTGCCACACAGGTTCTCCTAATGCAGATACCAGTCTCTCACACAGTTTCACCAACTCGATCAAATGGCACTGAATTTGTGAAATGATTTTGTTAACTATTCTGTGTGAGAGAGAATTAATAAACGATTTTATTATTATTATAACACTAACGATATTGCTTCTACTTTTTGTATTCTAGGTACTTTATTTTTATTAATAAAAAATGTTATAATATTATTATTATTAAAAAAATATTAGGTATTTCATTTATAAACATGTTTTGATGCTCATATGTTTTACACTAAAGTTTTGTTGTATCACTTAGAAATGAGTGAATAACAAATATGCCATTATGTTATAAAGTTATTGGTCACAAACAGTCCGGCGAGATTAATTAATCAGCGTTTAGCGATAAGAATAACTGAAAGCACGAGTACTTTGTGATAAATTATAGTCAATTAATAATGGTCATATTGTGTTTTGAAAGGAACAAACAATTTTTTATGCAATAGGGGGCAAACAAGTAAACGTATCGCCTGGTGGTAAGCGATTACAGCCGCCGATGGAAATCTGCAAAACCAGAGGCGTCACAAGTGCGTTGCCAGTCATAGAAGAAGTATGTTTAAGGGTCGTATAGGTCCGGGAATAACGCAGGCGACAATTCGTTCCACAGTTTTGTTGTGCGAATTGCTTTTGTACTTATTTGGCTGCTACCTTCACCGGCAATAATATTTAAAATTCCCAGATTTTTACAACATTGCTTTAAAAAGTTAATTTAGTTTTTAGAGTATAATGAAATATATAGCTCACAAATGAGTTGTCAACAAGATGGCGTATTAAAATATTTTTGAAATCAAAATAATGCGCATGTGATTTTCTTGACCCGTCTATAAAATGTTGCTCTTTTACTAAATTCACAGACCTGTAAGCTCATTCATAAATATCGATTCATCAATTCAAATTTTTAACTGTTATATATAATTTAAAATAATGTAAAATATTTTGGGCAGTCTGACACACAACGCCATCTAGTTTTCCGACTAAGTAGACTTTTCTTACGCAACACTCATTGTAGGGACTTGAGATCATCAGAGAAAAGTGAAACTAGTAATGCCAAAACATTCCACCCAGTTTACAGATAAATCCTTTACTGTGCAAGCAGCAAGACTCTGGAACGATTTACCTGAAACGATCCGTCACGCTAAAACCGTGCCTGTATTTAAAAAGTTAGTGAAGGATTATTATCTATGATTATAATACCTTGTTTATAGTATATATATATTAAGTTTGTGTATGTATTTTTGTATATATGAGTAGTATGAGTAGATATGTATTTATATATGAGTGATGAATATTTTGAATTTCTTTTTTTTTGTAAATATTCACATTTGAACAGATCTGCGATTTGTGCACCCTACTACTGGTACCCTTATTAATGTCACCAAATTATCCGTATAAAGGTTGTCTGTAAGAGATCGCCATAAGCTTTGCATATTTGTGACTCATCTTCTGTTTTTAACTTTGTAATTTTGCATGTATACAATAAAGATATATAATATAATAATAAGCGATAAGACCGCCAATTGTCACATTTCTATGTTGTAATTCTTTTTTTTCTATCTGTTAAGTGTGTACAATAAAGATAAATAAATAAAAATAAAAAAACTTTTATCATGGCGGCTTTAGAACACGTAGGAATGCGTTTTGCCAATGCAGTTGTAACAACTTTATGAATAAAATAAAAAATAATAAATACATGAAAATAATTAGAATGATTCACTTTCATGCCAGCTGTACAGGATCTGCCATTCTATTTTCTAGAAAAGGCACAGTTTTGGACTACCAACCATCTAAATGATGAGGATGTAAATGCTGCTAGTAATAATTGTATCTTTTCTGTTTTAAAAGCTTTCACCCTTACTCTAATCGATACCTGAGAATTTTATTCGCCCTCAGGTTTAAACTTAGAATGATTGTTGACTCTTAAGTCTCACCCCCTCCAGACACACGGGGACTTTTAGGGCAAAACAATGAAAAAAATTGACTTTACACTGGGTTTCTACGAGGACATGGCGATCAACCGATTAAACAGGCCCATTGAAACATACTTACACAATACTAGCTGATCCGGCGAACTTCGTAACTTCATATTTACATATCTGTCTCAGCTTCCCACGGGCAGTGTACAGTCGTAGACAAAAAAGACTTTTCTCGTTATCATTTAACTTTTCTTGCATACAAACCTTGTCCTAACAATAAAGAACACATAAAAAAATATTATTTAGTTTGGTGCAGCCGATCGGAAGTTATGCGCCTACATACATTTCGGATTTTCGTTTTTATTTATATACAGATAAAGATATATATCGCTTTTATTATTATCTCTTTATTACATTTGTATATATATATATTTATTACATTTTTAAATACATAAAAAATAAAAAAGTATATATATTTAAAAATATAAGAAATCGTAGACCACCAACTTCAGATACAGGGACCAAGAAACCGGTGGTTAGGGTACCAAAGAAAGGAACCTCCTGACAATACGAGCCGTGTCAAGAAGGACTGCCTCTTACATCAGACCCTTGATCCAACCATCTAAGGTGAGCCTCTTGAGGTGTTGGTCGAGGCTCTTGGCTATCAATCCGTGAATAGACACAACTATCGGAACAATGGTCACCGAATCTACATCCCACATATAGACAATCTCGTGAGATAAATACAAATATTTCATTTGTTTTTCTGTTTTTAACCTTCACGAGATTCTCGTCATGAGTAACGGCGACGTCGACAATCATTGCGCGGCGCTCTAATCGATCTATCACCAGAATATCAGGCTTATTGCCAACAATAGTAAAATAATAATAACACCGAAATTAAAAAGCTAGGCCAGAAGAATATTTGGACACACTAAAACAAACATTAACGTTAAAATCGCAAAGATTATCAAGATATTTTAAAGCACGGCAAAGAAAAGAAGACAATAAATTATTTACCACCAATGAAAAAAGTTTCTACAGATCATTTAATAGTCATAGTACACAGCAAAACACTTGTTATGATATTCCTCAACCTAACGAACTTAAAAATTATCGGACCAACTTATTAAAAAAACAAATGGATCACAATGATAGTGCGAAATGGATATCAGAAGAAGAATTAAAAATGGTAAATACGGAGATAATGGAACTGAATGATATTACTCTGGAAGTCATAGAGATAGCTACAAGAAAAATGAAAAATTGGAAAGCAGCAGGTATAGATAGTGTACACAATTCTGGTTTAAAAAGTTTTTCGTCCTTCATCATAGTTAGTAAATAATATAAACGAAATTATAAAAGGCAAAAAAGAACTACCCAAATTTGTAACAAAAGGGATCACTTATATGCTACCCAAAAGCAGCGATACAAGCAGTCCCTCACAGTACCGTCCTAACACGTGTCTTCCCACAATTTACAAACTCATAACATGAATAATCACACAGAAAATTAGTAAACATTTAGAAAGAACTAACATCTTATCCGAAGAGCAGAAAGGGCGTAGGCAAAATCATAAAAGATGTAAACAACAATTAGTTATAGACTCTACAATTTTAAAACACTCAAACACACAAGCAATCTGCATATCTCATATAATGATTATAAAGCCTTTGACAGTGTTCCTCATTCTTCGTTAGTTCGTGTCCTTCATATTTATAAAATTAATCCTATTCTTATTAACTTCCTGAAAAATGCCATGTCTGATTGGCGTACGACACTACACCTATCTAATGGAACAGACTCAATTGTCTCAGAAGAGATACCCATCGAAAATGGCATTTTTCAGGGAGATTCACTCAGTCCATTATGGTTCTGCCTTGCTTTAAATCCTCTATCCACTCTTCTTAATAGTACTACCACTAACGGATACAAATAAGACACTAACACATATATTACACACCTGATGGACGATATTAAGCTGTTTGCTAGAAGTACTAAATGCCTTGACCAATTTTTGACAATAACAACACAATATAGCCAGGATATAAATATGTCATGCGGACTTGACAAATGTCGAACTTTACACGTACGTAACGGGAAAATAGCAACTAATACTAACAACACATAAGAATTTAATCTATTTTTAAGTATGGAACCAGCAGACACCTATAAATATCTAGGAATTCAACAATCTCATAACATTAATCACATCGGATTAAAAAGCAACTCTCATCCGAATACACTAGAAGATTAAACCTGATATGTAAAAGGCAACTTTATTCTAAAAATCTATTTTAAGCAATACATGCGATTGTAAAATGGACACGTACTGACATAAATCGCTTAGAAATTAAGACTAACGAAACATAACTATGTACACCAAAAATCGGCCATAGAGAGAATAGCACTTAAGAGACAAAACCGGGAAAGAGAACTTATAGATCTGACAACGTTATGGGAAGGACAATTAAAAAATTTGAAAGATTTTTTTACAGTAAAGCTACAACAAGTAATATACATGCAGCCATTGTTGAATTTGATGTTAAGTTTACTCCATTAAACTTAAACAATAAAGGCCTAATCTATAAAAACCCCGAGTCACTAAGAAAAGAAAAAATACATACATGGCGTGCGAAAGAACTACATGGCAGGCATTTACGCGATCTAGAACAATCCCACATAGATTTCGATTCTTCAAATAAATGGCTGCAATTAGGTTCTCTTTTCCCTGAAACTGAAGGGTTTATGATTGCAATACAAGACCAGGTTATTAACATTAAAAACCACAGTAAATTTATTTTGAACGATCCGAATATCCAAAATGATAAATGTAGAAAATGTCACAGATCCGCAGAAACCATTCAACACATCACAAGTGCATGTCCAACCCTAGCTCAAAACTACTATACTCATAGACACAATCAAATCGCACACATATTTCACCAGAAATTAGCTATTAAACATAAATTGATACCACCTAAAATAGTACCATACTACCAATATTCTCCAAAACCAGTGTTGGAAAACCAAAGTCACAAGATATACTTCGATAGAGCCATATTAACTGATAAAACTATCCACAACAACAAACCTGACATAACTCTTATAGATAAAAATAATAAACACACATACTTAATAGATATTGCAGTTCCTAACACACAAATTTACAGAAAACAATAACTGACAAGATACATAAGTAAACAGAATTAAAAGAAGAAGTAGTTCGAATTTGGAAAATATCTAAAGTGTACATTGTGCCTTTGGTACTCTCCAGCACCGGATTTATACCAAAGCATCTCCATCACTTTATTCAACATATTGGACTCCCCACTAACACATACATTACTATGCAAAAAGCCGTTATACTGAACACTTGCCGCATTGTTCGAAAGTTTTTACAGGACGACACAACATCACAGGTTACAGCCTCAGTCTCAACTCACTCAAATGAACTCCACTTGGCCTAGGCCCGTGGTCTTCATTAAAATACCGAAATTCAGATTTCGAGAAAAATAAACGCACAAATAATAATAATAATATTATTATAAAGCCCATGCCAATTTCGGCTATAGTGACTGTTTATGTCTGAGCATATATTTATGTCAGATACTATATTTCTGAATGCAAATGAGATTTTATAGAAGTACTAGCTTCTGCCTATGACTCCGCCGGTGTATGCCTGTCGCAGTAAATAGTAGAATTTATCTGTCCCTAAGAATCAAAGTATCAACGATTCAGCCGTGAAAGCGTAACGGACAGAGTAAGTTTCGAATTTATATTATTAGTATGGGAGCATGGATTCGATTGTCAAGTGATCAATTTATATACTTATAAAAAAATACATACACAGCTTGATGTTTTATGTTATTAGGTACTTCCTTTGGTGTGCGGCTTCGCCCACGTTAACGACGCTTATCGCGGCAAATAGTAGCCTATATACTTCCTCAAGAATCAAAGTATCTCTATGCCAAATTTCATTAAAATCGATGCAACAGTTTAGCCATGAAACCGTAACAGGCAGACGGAGGTACTTTCCAATTTTTTAATAATAGTAAGGATTTTTAAATTAATGGTCATCGTACTATAATTAAATCAACTAAGGTTCTATATGATCGATCATCATAGCTGACGTCAGCCGTTGTTTGGGAGCGTTGCTCTCGCAATAATATTTTCACAGATAATTAAGCGTGTCATGTAATGAATAACTACATGTGATTGTTAAGTATGTCAACGGCAGAAACCGGTTTACTTATAAAAAACCGCTATACCTCTATCTATCTCTCCATAAAGTATTATTAGCACTAATGGCTTAGGTATTTTGTAAATAAAAAATACATCCAATACGTCTAATCCTCTGATTAGCAAAATATGCACGGGTTGCCTTTGTTTTAGACTACACATATGTTTATACAAGCAATTCAGAACTTTGTTGATAAGATTTACAGTATATTTTTATTTAACAATTATATTATGTTTACCATTACTATAAATAATAATTTAGGGTGCGATTAGCCTGTGAGTTTTCGATGTAATGCATTTTATGTTTATAATATATAGGAATATAGGGATAGAATCTTAGCTTGGACATTTTGGTACAAACCCCATCAACATCCCATTCCATCCATAAAACAATGTTGAGGATGTAATAACTACTTGCTTAGTTTGATAACAGTGTTGTTTCTAGATACGTTTATTTCGTTACTTACATACGTCCATTCCATAATATCTTGAGAATTTATGATATTTTATATTTATATTTTCTCACTGGCTTATTTACATTTTTACACTGTATATATTTCATTGTAATTGTAATGAAGCGAGGGGGCAATTGTGACTTATAATATAAATTCTAATAAATCTACATCATGCACAAGTCTCTCATCATATTTTTGGGTCCTAAATTGTGTACGCATATACAATAAAATATATATATCAAATTAATTGGTCATCAAAATACCGGCTCACAAAATAAGTCAAGCAACTAAACCCAATCTAAAATCACACTTTAATGTTATTGTAAAACCTAATCAACTAAATAATATGTGTTTTATAACGGTCTCAGCTGACGCTATTTTTTGTATGTAATTAACCGCAAATGCTATTCAAATATAGCTTGTTCGACTTAATAAGGAAAATAATGTTTCAAATAACAGTTAATGATTTGCCTCTGTGTTCATTTGATTGCAACTTGTTTGGTTATGGGCTTAAAATTCCTTCAGATCTCCGGCTCCTTGGGATGCGGGAGCTTGTAAGAGAAGTTTCTAGTTTAAAAACTGTACTATTGATTTCATTAAAGTTTGTTTTAATGTTTCTACTATGGTACTACTGTATTGCAAGCAAAAGGCTGTGATAATTTCGGGGATGAATTGGATAAATTTCTCCATCAGTAGAATGGCATAACACTTCTGTTTTTTTAAATTTGATACTATTAAACAACCGATTTGATAACATTAATATATATATACTCTGTCAGCCAACATAATATTGACAACTGATTTTTACCACTTTGAATGCGAACAATATTATTGTTGCATTCAAAGTGTGTCATGATGAGTGCCATGTCTGCCAATATAAAATTGAATTGATGTTTTTCACATCATTTTGAGCACCCTGAGAGCACAAATCAATATGATGCTGACTGTACCTACTTGTAATTACGGCGAACTTAATGTGACCGATATCGTATGAGCGGATATGACGTTATGATACCAATGGTTGCCTTAAAAATACTTTTATATTTTTCTCATCATCAAGTATGTAATAAATGTGATAACCAGTTTTAAAATACAGAAGTAATTTTCGACTAATTATAAAGATATATATTTGTATATGTACCGCTCGTAGCCCAGTTGCACTCGGTGATAAGAAATTATCATCGAGGGTAAGCAACGACGGCGCAGTCATTACCTGGATGGGTGACCGCTGGTGGCACGTTACCTCGAGCATCTGCGTGATTCGGAGGTCACGTTAAGCAGTTGGTCCCAGTTGTTATCTTAGGATAACACATCCAACGGTAAGATTATGTAACCACAACGTATTCTTGCCAGTCCCCAAGCCGCACTCTGCCAGCGTGAAGACGCACGGTCTTATTCCTCTGCTAAGAGGAGGCCCGAACCAAGCAGTGGGATATTATGGGTTGTTGATATATTTGTATACAATGTTTACATGTACATAAACTGTTATTGAGTTTATTTGATTATAGAAATGCTTAATAACAGCTTGGAGTTCAAAGTTGGGGTATAACCCCCGTGACTCAGAGAGCACTTAAAGCCCTCGGTCCTGGGCCTGATCGCTCCCCGGTCTTGTCGGATAACCGTCCCATTAGATTAAAAGAGTGAGCGAACAGAGAGTGCGCCTATGTTTGTGCGCACACTTGTGCACTATAATGTCTCCTGTCCAAAATGTTTATTTATTTAAAATACCTATTTATTATACGTGTACTCTCATGACGACTATACGCACGACGCATACGTTTAAACGCTACACTGGAAAGGACGTGGCGTAAATATCAATGGCGATTTGCGGACACATGGCAGAAACGCTGCATGACTACAACAAATGGTGAACGAATTTGCTACTATTGACTCTTTTACTACTTGCCTACGGATGAAATTGGACAAAACCAAACCAAAACAAAGCAAAAAGGAAATACCGGAACCGGACGCAATACGCGGTACCGTTCTCGAAGTTGTTCAAAAATACCTTAAGCAGACTTTGCAGTTTGAGGTGAACAGGAGAATTCAGCTGTGTTGTGCAGCGTTTGGGAAACTTCATCGGGTTATTTCAGGGTCGATCCCACAGTGCCTTAAAAATAAAGTCAGTGCGTCTTACCTGTCATGACATGCGAGAAGGCGAGGATCGAACCAAGTGGCTTGCAATTGTTCTCCTCCTATGTCCAGCAGTGGACTGCGATAGGCTGATGGTGATACTTTCAATATATAATATTTGTGTTAATAACTTTCCAACTACACATGGATTGGACCACTAAACTAAAAATTGTTAAATTGCTAGAAAAAATCTATATCTGTACAAATAAATCAAATTGAAGTATCTCTTTGTAATTTCAAATTAATAGTTTTTCACTTAATGCACATGAAAACATACATATACAAACTATTTTTAAAATTATTATCTTTCTGTTTGTTCCGGCTAATCGCTGACTGGACCGATTTTGACGGGACTTTCACTGCCAGCTGATGATACGTATGTATAAGGTAGGGGTTCCCAATTTTTTTTTCAGCCCGCGGTAAGTTTTGAATTCCGGTATTTTGTTACGGCGCCCCACTCTAGGTAGCTATTTGTATTTATATTCGAGCTAACCCAGCAAACGTTGCTTTGCCATATAAATACAAAATAAATATTAAGGGCCGGCTCACCCTTATCTTTGATAACAAACAATGCGACACGAGAATTATAAATTATATATATATATATATGTGTATATATATATATATATATATGTACATGTTCGTATAACGAGGCCCAATCAAGAGGCTAAGTGCGGAAATGATCTAGTAAAACAAACAACTAATGTTCGTAAAATTTCTCGCGGCACAGGAAGTGGTAATAATGCAGGAGTTGTCTTTTTAAAAGAAGTAGGTATGAATCGCGTGTCATCAATTGCACGGCCTTAAACGATAAGTAATCATAAATATCTAGCTGAATATAAAATACGTGAAGCACAAGTTTTTTACCTCTTTTTACGAAAATCATGCGAACGGAGGAGTATTCACTTTGGCACAGTTATAGTTTATGTGCAGAGAGTTAAAAAAGGGAAGGTGGCCGTCCTAAGATCGAATTCTGACTATAGGACAACTAACAATCTTTTTACATACTATAAAATAATGGAAATTCAGTTCGCTTAGATCGTTTTAACTACTCAACGGATTTTTTAGCAATCGAGAGAGTAAATCAAGAGGAAGGTTTATATGTGTATCATGCATATTAGGTACAATGAAGAACATTCGAGAATTTCAAAGAATTTCGTGTGAAGCCGGGCCGGGCTAGTTAAATATCATCCTCATCATCATCATCTCAGCCCGAAAGAAGTTCACGGCTAGACATAAGCCTCCTCCAAGGCTCCCCACAACAATCAGCCAAATATAAATCAAAATAAATACAACCTTACATGGTTCAGTGCAAGATAGCATTTCGTTTACATACTTGCAAGTCGTTAAGTCTGATATAACGGTACATAGAGAGGTACTAGATTTGAATGATTACAACAAAAATTGCGACTTGACATTTACCTACCAAATATTTACGCGTGAAATGTATGGCAATAGGTTATTTTAGCTATTATTTTAAAGTTATACACAATATAAAACTGTTCTATAACATTAGATTATAAGTTTTTCTTCTTTCAAGTCGTGTCTTTATATCAACAGTAGTGACCCGGCCAAGCCACACTAGAAAGTCTTTGTCACTATATACGCATGTATATGTATCATACATATAAACCTTTTTCTAATATCACTATACGATACGTATCTACTGCTGAAAGTGCATTAAAATCCGTTGAATTAATGAAAAGATTACAGACAGCGGAAGCGACTCGATTTTATACAATGCAAAGACTAGGTATGTACAGGTAAAGTAATTAGATATTGGACTTACCAAGAATAGGATCTCCTTGTTTCGGATATATTGCAAGCCCGGCTTCTTCCGCCACTTGCTTTAGGTACCACTCGGCATTTATTTACACGTGAACGTGAGAATGTTTGCGTTTGTTTCTATTAGTTTTAAACATATGCGCCAAGATAAGAACGCGTGCCCGGCTACCATCACACTTCATATTTCTTATCAAATCTGTGGCACATTACAAAATTACTAGTCGAGTTTTGCTAAACTTATTACTCAAAGAAACTGTCAATAACCTTAGCTCTAGCAGAAATTCGTATTTGGTTGCCATTTTGTTCAAAAAGTCATACCTGTATTATATTTACTTATTTACTGGCTGAACCCCGCGATGTTATCCGCGTTTGATATTGTAACCGCGGGTGAAGCCGCGGGGAGAAGCTAGTCTAAAAAAGTAGCCTACTCTTTATATCATCAGGTATCCGCTAGTGATCCCATCCTAAACGGTCCAGCCGTTCCAGAGATTATCCGGAACAAACAGATAGACAGACAAAAAGTGTAAAAAACGTTATTTTAATATTACAAACATCACTCCAATTTTATTCAGAAATTCAGAATTCAGAAAGCATAAGAATTAAGACTACTTACATAGGGTGAAAACCAGTACTCCTGGCTAGTACGTTTACCAGCACCAGCATTTGCCTAATCGCGGTCTCCATTCGTGCTAGAGCGGTAATATCGGCTCCAGCAATCATAAGTCCACCTAGAGACATAACCAGCCTACTTCCACTTCCGCGTACTCATTCTCCTAATCTAAGTACTTAACCATGGTATATTATTAATAAACGGTTAGACGAGCTTCCTATTCAGTAGAGCCAGAAATTAGGCATAGTGTCGTGACATGGGACGTGAACATTACTTTCCCCTAAAACCGTGATAAAAATTCGAAATTGAAAAATCTTATAAAATATAAAAACTATAGATAACAAATATGTTACAGCTTTGGCTCTTCGCAATCTTCATCCAGGAGTGACTAGGAAGGACCCTGAACGTCTCAAATACTATCATTCAATGTTATCACTATCATCGATCGACCTATAATGATAAATAAACCGGCCAAGTGCGAGCCGAAGGGCACTATTTATAATTATATAAAAGAGAAAGGTGACTGACTGACTAAGATACCCAGAGATCAACGCACAGCACAAACCGCTAAACCTGAATCTAGAATCCTGAAATTTTGTGTGTAGGTTCTTTATATAACAAGGAAGTGAGCACTAAGAAAGGAATTTTGCAAATGCCACCCCTAAGGGGGTAAAATAGGCGATTAAAAATGCACGACCGTAGCCACGGGCAAAAGTTAGTTATCTATAAAAACGGCTAAAAAAATACTCTGTGAGCCCTCTTTGATATTTTTATTATTCTGTTTTTTTTTGTATTTGTTGTTATAGTAGCAGCAGTTGCTGTGAAAATTTCAACTTTCTAACTATCACGGTTCATGAGATAGCCTGGTGACAGACGGACGGACATAGGAATCTTAGTAATAGGATCCCGTTTTACGCTTTCGGCAGGGAATCCTAAAAACTATTGATTTAAAATAAATATTAACAGGTGAATAATATTTAGATATTAGATGTAATCTAACATATTAAATTCTCGTGTCACGGTGTTTGTTACCACACTCCTCGATTTTTATGAAATTTTGTGTACATATCAGGTAGGTCTGAGAATCAGCCAACATTTATTCTTCATAACCGTAAATGATAAGCTCTGCCAGCGTTAAATGATAAGGGTGAACCACCCCTAAATATTTTATATTCATGGCAAAACAACGTTTGCCGGGTCAGTTAGTATTATTATATAAACTTACATAAACAGAAGAGGCCATTATAAACCTCTACATAACTAACGGGTCTATTATTTTTGGGTCGCCGACAAATCTTCACCCACACATTAATACTGAAGTGTACTTGGTGATAAATTTCTCTTATCGTGTCCGAGTTTCGAAACTACCACAATGATTCGTTGTGATGATTTCTGCAGATTTGGCGATCGCAACGAATACTAGTAACAAGTGACCTATCAGTACCGGATGTTACTACATGGGATCAGCAATTTTGTTCATCTGTCGGTCTACTAAGTCCTTCAGCATACGAAGACGTCGCAAGCAATCATGGTCTAAAACCAATGCTATCCTATACTAATTTATAGCATTAACTTATGTTTCTTCATAAAAAATAATTTACAAAATAAATAAATAAATATGTTCAGACATTTTAACACACAACGCTATCTAGTCCCAAACTAGATAACTGATATTAATACTTATATACTTTTTTTTTTCTAATGAAGTCGCTTTTCGTTCTTATTTTTAATATTAATACGATTTTCACCATCAATTACGTTATCTTTCAAGGAAAGTACATAAAAGAGTAAATTTTTCGTAAAAACAGATTTTTTAACATTTCTTTCTGCTTTTTTTGGATAAAAACTCTTTACAGAGACTTATTAATCTATCAACCACAAATGAGTGAACGGATATGAATGAAATCCAGCTCCCACATAACACATAGGATATTATTTACTCTACCTTAGCCGACCTCGTTAGAGTAAACGAGAAGCAAGCATAGCCACTGGCAAAACATGATAATTAATGAAGGAAAATAAAAGTCTTCTTTATCCTCTACATCTCAGTTTATTACACACACACCGAGATGATTGACAATTATTTAGATATTAAGAAATTACAGACACATAATATTAAAATCTATTCTGTTATTACAATTTCTTCACAAAAATGAAGATTGAATGAAATACAATACAGAATGAAATGAATGAATCTTGTTTACACTACATTTATGCTATCGTTTGTGTGCTTTTCTTTGTTTCGGAAGAACTGAATTGATTAAACTATGAGCATTGATTTTATTACACATATATTATGACACAGTTCTTATTGTATTTAATAACTTTTAATCAAATTTTAACAGTTTATTAGACATACACCTACACATGAACGATAATAATATATTAAACAATACATCAAGATTTAAGATTATTCTAACCACATTATATACCTTTCTGAAATAAAATTTCATTTCATTTCATTACATACAAAATTTCAAGATTGCCTCAAGATATTAAATTACTTACGAATAAAATACTTATAAAGAACAGATTAGTCTTTTGGGAAGAAAGATTTTTTTTTAATTTAACCAATTACTAAAAAATGAATAGTTGTCCGCCATTTAAAAGAAGGCTATAATAGGTCTAAGTTAACTCCTTTCAATTCTCATTATAATACATACATTACTATATTTTGATTGATCTGCATGTAATTATGATTACATTCCTAACTTGTAACTAGCATTTTCGGTGTATTATTTTATTTAGAACAGCTGTAGACCTGAATATAAGACTTCCAGAAGATGGATTGTAGTTGTCAGTGATGTTTTACGTATTTATTGTAGACGGTACCGCTCTTAATAGTAATCTGCTTCATATCACTGACTAAGTAAATTACAATAAAACGTGAGAAGAATTATTAGTACACATTTTTAAGCAAACATGCATTTGCAGACAAGAAATTGAATACTGTAAGACTAAAGTTTATATAATATATATAATTATTATCGCCAAGTAATCTCATATCATTAAACAGTTGTAGGTATTTCAGTAAAAACAGCACTTAAATTTCTTACAGATTGTTAAAGGGTTTAACACATAATATGCATTTATATTCCATAGTTCGCATGCTTTTATAACTTTTTTTTACTTAAATTATAAAGAGGTAAACTTGTGGGGTAATCTCTGAATCTATTGAATCGATTTTGAAAATTCTTTTACTAATAGAAAGCTATACCCGTAATCTATATTACTCGAACAAGTAGTAAGATCCATACTTTCAAAAAAATTAATAAATATTGCAATTAATTCTTAAAAACAGACTTATTTCGTTCTGTAACAGTTTCTGTAGTTATAAATACCTGTGCTGGGTTCACAAGTCATGGTAAGGTTAAATATGATCTGCTGGTGTTATTAAAGCGTCTTTTATTATGATGCCAAAAATGGATTTAAATTTATCTTAAAACTATAGTAATGACCTTATAGCCAAGCTGCTTTTTTACTCTTAATATTAATGTGTTCATAAAGTTAATTATAGATTAATAAGTTCTCGATTTTATGTATATACATATAGTGTACTAAACACGAATACAGCAGAACCAAAGAGACTGATATCATCCAGAGAATTTGGAAACTTAAGTTGCAGTAGGCAGGCTGTACACCAGATGATCAAAGGGTGCAAAAAAAAAGCCATTGGGTGAAGTCAGCACAGGACCTGCTATTGTGGAGAGTCTTGGGGGAGATCTATGTCCAGCACCTTTGAAGTGAGATGATGATGATGAGCCTGTGAGCCTAGTTTTTAGTAAACCTGATTGTTATTGTGGGTTGGACCCAAGACTAAGAATTGTATGATGAACATGATCATTTATTATATTTAATAAAATTAAAGTTTATTCAGGAGTCTGGTAGCCAGGCTCTGCCTAGTTTGGGACCAGACTGCCAAGTATGAAATTTTTCAAGGTATTATATGCTCAACATTTACACTTATCCCTATAGTATATTTTTAAGTGGTTTTCTTATAATTAATAAAAAAACTGTATTCTAAGATCACATTCTTTAGATTGTGTTTTTTTAGAATGGTATTAGTAACCTCCTCTCACACACATATATAGATATATATACTAAAGAATTGGTATATAAATCACTGACAACGTGAGACAAATTTGGAATGAAACTAACTATTTTGTGCCATAGCATATTTACAATAGGTATGTTAATACTTTAACAGGACATGTAAATATTGCAGTTCACATTCATACATCATATTCAAACACCTGTGTAAATTTACTGGTAAAAAATAAATAATACATTTCTCTTTACTATATTTACATAGGAATATTATGCATAAGTCAAAAATTCTTAACCAAGCATTTATGAAAGTTAATTAAATATCAATTCACTTATATAACTAACACTTCTGCACTTCACTAACAGAATTTTGTTCAAAGTATTACTGCAATGATAAATAAATTATATAGTCTATGAAAAGGTATACCAAGGCAGTATACTTTTTACACTCACTTGATAGATTTAGTTTTTGTTTCATTTATTCTTACTTCAGAACATACTTATGAAAAAAAGGAACATTTATTAGCTAAATAATGCTTTATTTATTCATGAGTAAGGAGTATCCTTAAAATTAATAACACCTACCTAATAATTTATATAAAAGATATTTAAAAAAAATATTTATCACAAGTTGACTCTATACCATTTGAACCTTGAAAAATATTTTTAATGCATGTGTCAGCTTAAATTGTTTGTGAAATTTTCATAGTCACAAATAATAGCACCATGTCATGTTAAGCATGTAAACAATTTTTTTTTATTCATGGTTATGAAACATAAAGCATAGTTAAATCAAAGAAGATAGATAGGTAAACATTTCACAAAGAAAAACAATTGCTAGGAATTTACTTAAGTCTAGTGTAGTCACAAAAAACAAACTAAATTCATTTACAGTTAAATGCAGATTTAAAATCTAAAATACATAGTAGTAATATGACCTGCTGTCAGTTCATTAATGCCACTACACTACACACATTAAGTAGGTACACTTAAATGATCAAATATTATACCACATACCACACAAGACTATAAACAGCACTTTACCACTTTTACATTAATTGAAATTCATAATGTTCAGTGATAATATTGTGTAACTACTTATGCAAGTAAAATTTACTGCATCAATAAGGTCTGTATAAGTGAAAGATGTTGTTATGTACTCACTATTACTGTCATCTTTGGCACCATCTTCAATAGTCTATTGAAAACGTAGGGGGCGAGACGCGCTTGATGCGTCTTCTCCTGTACAGCTATACAGTGTCCACTTTATTACTCTCAACAAGTACATAGCCTCCAGTGCGCTTGCGCTTGAATGTGACATATGTATACAAGAGACTGGCTAAAACACTAATGTTAAGCCCAACAAAGTTTAGCCATGAGAATACATAGTCACCGCCTATGACCATACCGAGGTATGTCACTAGAATGTTCTTCAAGCAACCAATAATAGTAGTAGTAAGAGCACTGTTGTACTGTGTGCAAAGCATTACACTATAGGATAGGACAAAGCCCATTACACATGACATGAAGAACTGTGCTAAGAATAGGGTGTCATCCCAGTGCTGGTATTCGGCTGAGCGGTGAAGATCTCCAGTGCCCCAAGCAATTAATCCTGCAGGTAAAATCATAAACAGGGCATTGTAAAACATCAAGCCATATTTACCAAGCTCTTTAGAGTCCAGCTTCTTCTTCATGTATACTCCATTTGCAGCAGTGAATCCATCATTAAGAAGAACTAGTGTATATCCTGACCAGGAGAAAGTGACATCATCAGCAGCCGCAAGTAGAGCACCAGCGACCATTGCTAACACACTGGCTTGAACAGACCATGACGCCTTCACTCCCAGTACAAACCTCTCGCCAATCATCGTCATGAGTATACTGAAGCGTCTCAAAGCAGTAAACATGGGTAAACTGAGCTCTTTGGTTCCGCCAAGACCAGTAGCCATGTTACCAAGGTATATGACCGGCAGAGGCCAGATACGTCGAGTGACTTCCGTGTTCAGATGGGGAAATTGAACAATTTTAACGAACCGGCCGATCCACAACACTAGTATTGTGGCTACCATTTGTCCTAGACCGAGCACTTGGTATGATGGAAATGCGTAAGTCGTCAGGACAGTTTTATTAACAACCGTAATCATGAATGAAGCGAGAGCGTAAAAGGCGGCGCTGAGAATTTTCTTCACCAGCTGCGCCCTATCTGCCGCTTCCGCCTGCTCTTGTATGCTGTGACCCAACATCGTGACTCCACGTATTTAATTAAACTAAAGTTGAGCTAACTAACATAATTCACTAACAAGCCCGTTAATGAACCTTGCGATAGTCACGATTTTTAAAACATCATGTATGTCCGTACGTGCACATCACACTTTCATGGTCAACTTATTGGCCTTTTGAACCAATATATTTCTTTTTTTGAAAAACAGTACATACGCTACTATAATCTCAACCGTACATTACGGCACACATTATCGATCGACTCGAAAATTGAGAAGTGAACTGATGACAGACCAGTCCGGTCAATCGATCTTGACATTAGATTTGACAATGACATAAAGTCGTAGAGGTAGTGGTAAATAATAAGTACCACGCCTAAGTTGAAGACTTTAAATACTTGACATTGGCAGAAATAGCTGATCCGGCTGGTTGCCATCTCATCAAAAGAAGAAGTACCACGCCTAACAAGAATAGCCAGTGGCTAGTGTACACTAGATTCTCTATGCACTAGCTTTCGGAATCAAAAACAGTTATAGTACGATCCGCATGATTTATGATAAAGCAAGTTCATGTTATAAAAAATTAGATATAAGAAATAAATTTTCAATGTCATTTTCGATAGATATATTTATATCTATATATATTACCGAAAGATACTAGAAAGGCTCGTTCTCAAAAGATCCGTTGGCCAGATCTATAATGGATCTAATGAGAAGTGATTTTTTCATCACATCAGAATATTTAATTTAAAGAAATGAATCTATATGTCAATCTTTTTTAATGAAAACTTATTACATGCATTGCGCACTTTTTGGAAAGTATTTTTTTTTGTGTTTACGTCATCGTAATGCACTTGCTCAAAGTTTTTTCTTCTATTGGCAGTCCCTACGACTACCAATTTGACGCTTGGTTTGAGAAAAAGATTTTTTGACAAAAAGATGAAGCAATGAACGACAAATAAATTCTTTTAGCAGTGACTAGAAACTCTTATACAGAAAACACGTCCCATATGATTTAGAATAAAAGAGTTAAATCGCTTGAATATTTTTTACAAAGGAAATATATATTTAGCTGGCTGTTTTAGTTTGTTGTATAGTAAATAACATGGTCAAGTCAGCTCGAACCATCTGTTCAGAAATGCTCAGAAAACCAAAAACAACAATGTTTAAATATTGTCTTTGGATAATATATAAATAATTATATAAATTCAGTACTTTGAGAAAATCTATTTTTATAATTCAAATTAATAATAAATATAAAAAGTATTATTAATAACAATAGAATTAACATTTTCGCACATATTTAGATCATTTCATACAATCTGACATAACGTTGTTTGTCGGACAATGAACGGTGCATTGTGTAGATTCCATGTACCAAACCAAACCAAGCGACATTTTGATTATTATTCCATTGTATTGCACTGTCAGTCAAAATTGTTTATTTTTCGTAAATAATCGCGGATAATGTTGTAGGTATGCATTGTTAATAATGTTATGGGAATAAAAGTTTCCTATACGAACAGTATACGTATGCAATAATTCGCGTTCGAGTTTTCAGTTATGTATCACCGTTGGGACGCGTAGCTGATCTGAAAGTGTTACAGCTTGTGTTGGGTGGGCGTCTAGTGATTTCTTTAAGTGTGTTTCTAAAATTGATAGGCGGCATGGCTGTGCCTGAACAGTTTTCTCTTCGTTGGAATGATTTTCATTCCAATTTATCACAATCTTTTCACGCCTTGCTGGAAGGCGAGGACCTTGTAGACGTGACTCTTGCAGCTGGAGGACAATATGTACACGCACACAAGCTGATCCTGTCAGTATGCAGTCCGTACTTCAAGGAGTTATTCAAGGTAGGATTTATCTTTGTTCCTACTCTTTCAGCTTTATAAAGGGCTTAACAAAACTAAGCCTCAAAAATATGCCTTACGAAAATAGAGGGGTCTATGTCCAGCAGTGGACTGCGATAGGCTGATGATGATGACACTTGAGATTCTTGTAATAGTGGTGACAATTTGCCAATAAGATTTAATAATGTAACTTCAATTTAAAATAAAAATGTGGACCTGATCGAGCAGTTTTAGAGAAGGGTTTATCATTTTAATTGAAAAACATCTATGGCTGGACATCTACCAAGAACCCTCACGACAATCAGTCCTGTGCTGTGTGTATATCTCATGTAAATATGTTTACTTAAGTTAAAATTTACAAAGGTTTCATAACAAAGCATTGAACACAAAGGAAACACTTTCAGAGCCTAATATTTTCTTAATTGGGACAGTATCTAAATGTGTCAATGTCTATCATTAAATTTTTCCTACAAACCTGTATAGATTTATAGTAAATTTGCTCATTAGCAAGAGTTAAAAATAGTTATTAAGATCACATCATTTGCTATCCACTCACTGTTACTGGTAACTGTGACTTTATTTGCGGTTAATACTTATCTAAGGAATGCAATGCTGTTAGAGAACTAACACAAATGTATTAATTACTGTTATATATACTATATATACTAGTGGTCACCCAGTGGTTAAAATTTGACAATGATTCATTCATTTTTTTTAGCTTTCTGCACACCTGCTCTATATAAACTTTAATTGTGCCAAATTTCATATTCCTCTGTACCCACAATTTTCACAAAAAAGATTTTGCTTCGTATATTAGTACTTATAAACAAATTGAAAGAATTAATCAGTTTTGGGATAATGCTACTGAATAGCAATGTATATATCAGTAACTCTAGACTTACTCTACTCTACAGTGTTACAGGTGCCTATTTGCAGTAGTTAGTAGTCACCATCAGCATTTTTTGCCCCAAAACAATAAACAATTAAAGGTGACAAAACTTACTGAAGTACTTAACAGTGGGACTCTGTGCAAATATTTAAAATAGTTACTTCAAAATATAAACTTGCATTTCTAATTATTCAAAACTATTTTTTTATTTTACTGACAACTTACTGTTACTTTTAAATTTCATAAAGTGGTCCTTAAAGTGTATTTATATGTGATCAAAGATAAACAATAGAGAAACTTTAAAACAAGCATATAAAACTGCATATTCATGATGCAACAAACCATTGTATAATTTAAATTCCATATACTCTTTATATCACATGTAAATATTTGTAACACATAATATATCTTTCAGGCAAATATTTTTTTGGAGTATTCAGATAACCTCTTTAAAATAGAATTTGCTTAGGGTTTGTTATTTGTTGTTATAGAAACTAAAACTTTGAATTTAAATTTTAGTTATTGGTTGGTGAAGTGTTTTGAAAATATATGATGAATGAATTATAATATTTAATAATTGTAATGAAAAAGCATTTAGAACATACAGCCTCAGTAATCTTCACATCAGAAATACAAAGCTCCAGTTTATTGAGACTGATCACCATAGAGTGATAATATAATCAATGTTATTACCCTATGGTGCTAAACACATCTTTTGGAACATGAGAAAATGCTATAATCCTATTGCATAGATTAAAACTTTGGACAGAACTCTAATGTCGTTAGTGAGAGACTGCCCTCACCAATTGACTCACCAATAGACTTAGCAAAGTCATTTCACTATCACTACTTCCATCTCTGGATGGGCTGCTTTTGAAAAACTGGACTTTCCTTTTCGAATGAATGTCACCAGCAGACAAAAAGCACTTATATACAACCGGTGAGTCTTACCCGACCTTACCTACGGAGCCGAAACTTGGGTTCCGAAAGGCTATACTTCAGAGATTTTGTCACCCAAAGGGCAATGGAATGTAAGCTGGTAGGAGTATCCTTACGAGACCATAAAACAAACAAATGGTCGAGAAAACGAAGCAAAGTTGCAGATATAGTAAAGCGTGTGGCTAAACTGAAATGGCAATGGACAGGTCATGTAGCCCGTAAGTCTGGTTCGTGATGCCAAGACCTCTTAGAAAGGATACCATGGGGTTATAAAAGACCAAATGGCAGACAGCAAATGAGAAGGAAAGATGACATCAGGAAGGTGGCAGACCAAAATTGGATACAGACTGCCCAAAATAGAAAGTAGTGGAGGGGGTTGAAGGAGGCCTACACCAAATTGGTTGAAGAAGGCTTGAGATGATGATGACTTCCATCTCATTGACCTCAAAGGCTGATCTTTTGAATCTTACTGTATCAACCCTAGCGTGCATGCCCTAGGTTTCTATTTCAGTTGAAATCAGTAAAACTGCTTAGAATGGGTTTGTTATTGTGGTTCTTGTTTGGAGGGTCGGCAGTAAGTAAGTTAATATTTGTTTAATATCAATTCTATCTTCATACATTCAACCAATACTTACTTGAGAGAAGGATGTCAACTGACAAATTAAAAAGTGTTTTTTCAACTTTTTTTTCTTTTTATGAACATTCATTCTCAACTCTTAAGATTAAGACCTCTAAAGGTTGCAAAGCGCCTTTTGCAATGACATACTGCAATAAAATTGTGGTTGGTCTAGTAAACTAGTTTATGTTTTTATTTTATTGGTACTTTAATTTTGAATAAAAAACAAGTGAAACTGCACCTTTAATAATCACATGTTATTTTTTGTGTCTTTGATAGTGCTGTCTTGTCAAATGCAGTACTAATGATATTACTAAAATTTTAATATCTGTAATAATGCATAGGCAACCCAAGTAAGAGTAGGCACTGTTAACTCTTTTATAATGTATAGTTTAATAGGCATAAATGAATAATATATTAATTAAGTCTAGTGCAAAGTGTCATACAACATTTCTGCAGTGTCAAAGATATTAAAAAATGTAGTTTTTCAAGTTATGAAACATTATCTGTGCACAATGTTATATGTATATGACACAGCAAGAATTTGTTTAGCCATATTTTAATTTTAATAATAGCTTAGTAGAGACTTTTGAAGAATCCATTAACTCATATACCTAATTTAAATACAGCACTTGATCTCATTCACACATTATATTAGAAACCTATGCCTTATTTTTAGTTAAGATAGCATTGTTTGTTCATAGTTATGAGTATTAGTTTTGATATTATGAGATAGTTAACGAAAAAGTTTTTAAACATTGGCATGGTTTCAATATGCTTTCTCCAAGTGAGCCTTCTGTCCAAGTAAATGCCTAAGTATCTTACGACATCCGCTTGTGGTATTTTAATATTGTTGTGCTCAACTACGGGACATTTGTCTCGGCGTAAGCTTAATGTCAACTGATTTAGCTTTGTAGCCTTTATTCGCCAGTCCTTAAGCCAGCGGGACAGCTTATCTAAGTTTTTTGTAGCTTATAAGATGCTCCAGCAGCTGTTTTATCGACCGCTAACACAGCAGTATCATCGGCATAAGTCCCAGTAAGAACATGCTCAGTGTTCGGTGATCAGAGGTGTAAATAAGGTAGAGAATTGGACCCAGTATACCCCCTGAGGTACCCCGCCCTTATTTTATGTAGATTTGTGACGGTGTCACCATATTAGATAGAGAATTTGCCTGTCATCAAGGTAAGACTTTATAAAGAGATAGTAATTTAGAGGTTGGCTATTGGTAATTTTAATAAGAAACCATTCATGCCAGACACGGTCAAAAGCCTGTGAAATTTCCAGAAAGGCCGCTACCTTGGCTGCCTGTGAACCATAATTTATTCTCAACTCTGTGTCTCAACTCAACTCAACACAATTCTGTGCACCTGCTTAGTCATGGTTCAGGGCGTAATTTTGCTATCATAATAACTAGGGTCAGACGGCTTAGAAATAGGATTTCTAGTACTTTGGATGTTGTCGTTAGGGGACTAATTGGTCGGTAAGATTTAATATCAGTAGCGTCTTTACCAGGTTTGAGAATCAGAATAATCTCCCCCACCTTCCATTGAGGTGGAATAAAATTTCTCAAAATACTGAATAATTGTGTAAGATATTTATATCCTATGTCTGGCAGCTCTTTCAAGATTTTAGCTGTAATCAAGTCATATCCGGGAGCTTTGTGACCTTTGAGTCTAATGATTCGAATTACTTCCCTTATGGCGACCCTCTTAATGGGAAGTTCCATTTGGTGTGGTTCAGTAAATATCTTCATAACTTAATCCAACTACTACTACTACTACTAGTATTTCAGACGCTAATTCTTCCGCCGTATCCTCATTACTTTTCGCGGTGATTGATCAGCGGTAGGCCTCTTTAGATTTTTGTAGCTTTCCAGAGAGAATTGTCAGTGGCAGGTGTGACATCAAGGCTTCTGAGGTAATTTTCTGTGCCAGTTTGTTTCTGCTTAGTACGTATTTTTTTTAACTTCTTAACAAGTACCTTAAGTCTAGTTTTGTGCACACGATACTTTGTAGTCTGCTAAAGTTTTCTGGCTTCGCGCTTCTCGTGTTCCACATCCAGCGTCTCTTTTAGATAGCTATTAATGTGCTGGCATTTTCTATTTAGGATGGGAGTAGCGGCCATGCAGCATCCTGAATTGTTTTGTTAAAACGCTCCACAGCATTAATCACATTTTCGTCTGATTGAAGAGGTATTCTGCAGTGCAAGGCACTTTTCAGGCAAGAGTTCCCGAAAATATGAACAGTTGATTTTATTGTTATGCAGTGTACAGTTCTCCATTATGCTTTCCACTGATACGTTTACAGGTGTTATTACCGGCGAATGGTCCGAAGAGCGCTCAAAGCGAAAACTACATTTAATTGAAAAGGAGGGGACACCTTTACTAACAAAAAAGACTAGAAGATCAGGTTTCTTGTTGTCGTGAGTGGGCCAGTATGTTGGTTCTCCAGTAGCACTTCTACTATTAATCTGAGAGATTTGATTTCAAAAGTTGACGGCCCTAAGGAGTGGTAACTCGAGCTCCCCAGTTTTTTATGTTTTGCGTTGAAGTCTCCGCCGGCCACAAACCGTTGTCCCAAGGTAGCAAAAAAAGCCGAGTAATCCTCACATTTCATATTGTGCTTAGGAGGTATATACAATGCTGATAGTAATAGCGGGCCTTTGTCGTTCTCGATTATTATATTTGTCGCTTGTATTTTTTCAGTTAGGTATGTAATAGTATTATAATGACGTATTTTTTCTTTCATAAATATTCCCGAACCATCATGGGCTGTGCCGTATGGGTTCACCGTGTGATACATCTTATATTTTGGTATGTTAAAATAGGTAATTTTTGTAAAATGAGTTTCTGAAACTAGAAATATGTCAACTTCATTGATCGCAAGAAACATTTTAACTTCTAGGTATTGTTGCGATAAGCCGTTGGCGTTTAAAGAGCAATTTTCAATTGGTTGAATTTTTAGTCATAATAGTCATTCAATTAGTTTAGGAATTTGTCGTTAGACACATTTGGTTCATTATTTGATTTCTATCTACTGTTTCATTTAATTGATTTGACTTTGGGTTTTTTCGCCAGACGTGAGGCTCCTGTAATTTTCACTGGCTTTTAAGGCATCTGCATAAGTTTTTTTGAAGGTGGACTGTATGTTTCAGTGAGATTGGTTTTATCCTTGAGTACACTGGCCGTTTTAATGCCTTGTTGTTCTCGCAGCTCGTAGATTTGCTTATTTTTAAGGGGCGGATACTTTTGTTTCTTTAACTCTTTACAGAACGAACATCCTTTATAGTTAGCTGTGTGATTTCCTGTGAACGTCCTTTACGGAGGCAGTTGACAGTTGAGTGATTCCCAGCGCATTTAATACACATCGGTGTGCGATAGCAGTAAGATTTTGTATGGCCATATTGTTGGCAGTTTGCATATTGGTGGTTCAATTTTTATGCGGCAATTTAAAAGACTTTTTATGTCGTAAATTTTATTGTTGTTGGAGTTCCACTATAAACATATGTAGAGATTTTTTGGTTAACCTCTGCTTTATGTTCCATATGTTAACAGTATCATGTCCTAGTTCTTTAAGGGCTAGACGGATTTCTTCTGTGTCGGTAGATGGATGTATAGATTTCAGCACGACTTTTAAGGATCGGTCTTGCTTGGGTCTGTATGTATAGAACTCTGTCAGTTTTCCTTCTTACTGTTTAACAATGTCTTAGTAGGATTCAGATGTCTCAGATATATAATATAAGATGTCCCTTTTATTTTCTTCAGGATCTTTAATCAAAACAGTTTGATAAAAATAACCTATTTTTTTATCAATGGGCTTTGAACATCCACTACTGGGTATGGTTTTTTACATTTTCTTTGTTCATTAAAATATTCTTTGTCACAATAATCACAAGTAACATACTTTTTACATTACTTTTAGAATTTGTATAAATAAAATAAAAATAGATCTAGATTTCAGAATTCATCTTCAAAAAATTAATTATTTGTTTCCTCTTTATGAATTCATTGGTTATTTATTAGCTACACCAATGAAAATACAATACCAACTATGTTAATGTGTGAACTAACTATGAAATATGTTAACTTCAAGTTACTAACTACTTGCTTATTTTCTTATAGGTGTGAATATTTTAAAGATATGCATTATTTTAATAGGGATAATATACTACTTTCAAGGAAATTCAGTGTTTGGAAACATTTACAGGTAGTAAGAGTAGATGCTGTGAGCCCGACTGAAATCACAATACTACAATGAGTTCTGGCAAGCTATGTTGGTAATCCAACAAAGCTTTTGTATAAATGTGGAAAACTGTAGTGTTTGTTATTGTTACTAAACTTTGTTTGTTTTAAAAGTATATTAGCTAACAAGAAAGTGACAAGGATATGTCAGGCTTGTCGGGTGGTGATGGCATTGGAGGAGCTGAGATTATGAAGGGTATTAATTACATGTAACTGCTGGCTGGGCTGGTATGGGGTAGGTACTGGTCTCCATCAACTTAAGAAAAATGTGCTAGTTTTCTATTGCATTGAATGTTTGCTTTTAATAGTAGTTATTGGTCAAGTAAAATTTTTGTTTTGAATTATAAAATGGCAATTATACTTGGCATTTTTTTAGTAAATGCTCTCAACTTAGAGGAGATGTGCCATTTGCCCATGCGTTTTCGGCGTGGAAAGGACATACATGAAACAATATTTTTTCAAGATATATGAGTACTCAATGGCCTTGTACCTTTCTTTTTATACTAAAACGTAGTGTAAATTTGATACGAGATAATCAAGTTGGAATGTATTTCATAGTTGAAAACATCTCAAAACATTACACTAATGTAAAATTATACTTAAGTGTAAAGAAATGTTTGCGTGATAACTACAATAATTTCGATGTAAAAAGCATAATACGAGGCCAAAGGCAAAACTAGGACACCTAATATTCCTCCTAAAACAGTCTTTAATGTATAGTTATAATCTAATTATTATATATTTATAAGTGAATAAAAAACTATATACTCCTGTTAACGAAAATTATGCAACAGAAGAGGAAAGGCACAGATTAATTTCACATGGAAGAAGTGTACAGAAAGCTAAATAAAAATATTTCCTAAGATATTTCATCCCTATTAACTTTAGTAAACAAACCTCGTTTTATTTTTAATGTTGGAAACATAAAACATTAATCCGCCATTACCGCAAGAAAGATAAATAATATTATTCTCTTAAATTAAAATATTCCAGTCTAGTTCTATAAAGAAATGAAAACCATCGTTCGACTTAATATTTTATCAGTTTCAATTTAACGATTAACAATTTTCTGTCCGTTGGAATTAATTGGTATATCTCCTAGAAAATATATTTTCTTTTTTAGAAATTTTAAGAGCCCATGGCAAATCTTATTTAATGGTCGATAGAAAGTCGAAAGGGTTCGCAAGGCAGAAGTTGAACCCGATGTTGCTAGCAACCCCTATGACCGTTATTAGGAAAAAAATAACGGAAGAAATCATGCCAATATACCATGGCAATGACAGTCAACCTAAGTTTTGAAGAATTAAGTTATATATATGTGGCGGAATTGTTACGAAACATTGCTTGTTTTAAAAGCGTATGTAAGGCTAGTCTGGTGATGGTAGAAATGGAGCAAATGAGGTTATAAAAGATATAAAAATTGTTACTGATTACATTTATTATTTGATATGTTAGTGACAGAGTCGGAAAATAAGAGAACGTTGCAGATAAAAAGAAGATGCAATGACAAGGATTAAAAAGGACATGCTTCGAAGTAGGAACCGGTGATTGATGAATGTGGACGAAGCAAAAGAGGTGTGTCAGGACCGTGGACTAACAACGTAGTAAGGGTCAGTGTGTGTGTGTCAGGACACTGGAGATCAATATTTACAGGGAAATACTGGAATAGGTGTCTGTCAAGTATTAAATGAGATAACATGACAGAGATAAGATGACAGCGAGACTATATACTAGGGTGTTGATGACTGATATGGTATTGATAGCATCGAGTATTTAACTTGGGTTGGGACAAAGCTAAGCTTCTAATGTTTGGCCAGAGGCGAAGATTGTCCTAATATAGTATATCACAGTACGTGGTAGTGGTAGATAACAGTAAAATGAATACAAAGGTGATGTACAGAAGAAAGGGTACGTCTGAAATTCCTCAATTGCGCGAGCGTGTATAAAAGTTTAAATGATGGTTGGAGACGCTCGTGAGGTATGTGTGTAAGGATAGAAGTAACTGACGTGCCTTTGTCTCTGCCCGCCTCGAAGAGAAAAAGGACTAGGCTTGTAATTACGTATATCAAATATACGTCTTCTCTACAAGAAAAAGGAAATTTTATATTCAGAAGAAAACGCAGACCTATATTTTTTTTCGTCACAAAATATTGGGATATCCTAACTAATATTATAAACTAAGTGAACTTTGCGGTGTTAGTCGTGGTTTTATTATACCTTTAAAACTACAACCGCGGGGCAAAGTCTAAGAAAAGAAGCCTTAGTTACTTATATCATCAATTATCTGTCAGTGAAAGTTCCGTCAAAATGGGCTAAGTTGTCTCATGGATTACCCTGAACAGATAGACTGACGGACAGACAGACATGCAGACAAATTTAAAAATTGA